>JAJPUD010003112.1:12890-28651 GCA_023553655.1 Myrmecobius fasciatus | reverse complement strand
TGTGTGTGTGTGTGTGTGTGTGTGTGTGTGTGTGTGTGTGTGTGTGTGTGCTGTTTTCCCCACAATATGTACAAAACAAATGAAAGGTAAGTTGGAGGGGGTAGTGCTAGCAGCAGTTGGTGGTGATGGTATCAGAAATGAACTCATCTAAAAGGTAACAAAACTGAGTTTTGATGGAGGCTAGGATTATACAAAGTAGAAAAATATTCACCAGAATAATACTAGCATTAAAAAATGGATTGTTCTTTCACATAAAAGTTTAGGACTGCTAATGAAATTTCTTATATATATTACTCTCCTCTCTGTGCTATGTGTGAGCCAGCTTTCTGTTCCTCACACTCAGTGTTCTATTCCCTAGTCTCCTTACCTTTGCACTGACATATTCCAATGCCTGAATACTCTCCATCTTTACCTCTACTTTGTGGAATATTTAGTGTTCTTCAAGACTCAGCTTAAGGGCCATCTTTTTTCAGGAATCCTTTTCTGGTTTCTCAGCTATTAAACCCACATTCTCTGAGTATCCTGTCTGCCTCTTCTCTTTATAATGACAATTATATTCTTTTAAATGACAATATTCACTGCAAGGGTATATCCATGAAGTTTTATTGCATTTAGGTATATGGAAGACAGTGTTGGTGATGAAAAAGTCATGAAATGTATAAGTCTTCAGTAAATGAACATTGCTGTTGCTGTTACCAATTTCATTCCTCCCAAGGACTCTCTGCCATGTCTGGTAATCTGTGCCTATCTAGAATTAAAGTCATTCAGAATTATTAGCTTGCCCTCTTTTGGCACATTGATGGTGAAGGTCTCCAGATCTTCATAAATTTTTTTCTTTGACCTCATCAGGATTTGAGAACATAGTCACTAATGATGGTGGTATAGAGCAGTCACATTGTCACGAACCTGTCATTTACTTCTTTTTGTAAGCATACAAACTTATTGATTAGATTAGTTTTGATTGCAAAAATTAAGTCAGCTTCACAGCATTCCTCTCTACTGTGGCCAGTCCAGAAAAATGTGTTTCCAGCTCCAGTTTTGGTAAGCTAGCTTTCATCTGCAAGCTTCACTTTACTCAGAGCTGCTATTTGGATTTGATACCTGCTGAGTTCTCTTGTGACAAGAGCTGTTCGTTTTTCAGGTCTAGTGCATTTTGTGTTGTCTGTAAATGTGTATACATTCTATTTACTGATGGTGATGGAAATAATCTTTGCAGAAGCCTTTGTTCATTTTTGGTGTTTCAACTATAAGGATCCTTGCCTGTTGTGGTAAAGAGAACAGGATTGAGTAAGGAGACAATTTTTAGGGCACTTCTTCTAGCCCCTTCCTTACACTTGGAGGGGAGCAGTGTGGTCCTTAAAAGGCTACCCAGATACCCAGGGGACTGTCAAATCCCATGGCTGCTTCTAGTGAGAAAATGGCCTGTCTGTGTGTGGGAAAGCAACTACATTTCCCAGTGTATCTGCCTCTGTTGCTTTGTTACTTGCCTGTCACCAAAGTAAAAATGGCAAAATAGTACAGGTGATGTCTTTTGACATATACATATCCGTGTAAAGCGTCTATTTTGAATATCTTTTGTATATATGCACACACACACACACACACACACACACTGCCTTAGACTTGAAGCCAGAGACTATTTTGATTTCAGCTTTGTATTACCAAATGCCTGAAACACAGTAGGTATTTATAAATATTTGACTGATCCATTTGAGTAGTACTATAACTGACCTGCCAAGTGTAAAACAAAACTTTCTCTGGAAATTCCTTATTTTCTTTCAGAACAGGAATCTTAGTAATTTGTCTTATTTCAGGCTCCGATAATTTCCTCCTTGATTTGAGTTTCTCATATGCTAGAATGGCCCTTGTGTTCTGCTAAAAAGTACCTGCTAAATCCTTTCTGCTTTTTTCAATTCCTCTCCCTTAACTAGATTTTTGTTCTTACAGATGCCTTCTGATTTCCACAAGACCCTCCTGTTGCCTGCTGAAATCTTGTCAGTTGTCAGAGGCAGTAAAGTTGTGAATGTGACTAGTATGTCTCTGAAAATTGTAGAATCGAATTCATAGACAGTTCTCCTTTTCCAAATACATGAGATCACAGCCCCACCTTTTCTTTGTTCTCAGGAGCTCTAAGATCTAAAATTTATGAATTTGGAGTTGTTCTTTGATCCATTTCTTTTTACATTTGCCATGACCTTTAAGATTTTTTTTTTAATCTTTCTTTGTGGCTGGTAAGAGAACCATAAAAGGGGACCATTATATTAACTTATCTTGTTGGATTGTTGGGAAAAATAGATCGAGTGTAAGGTATCTTACAAAAACAAAATGTTAAGATGGATGTTTAATTCAAGTCTTTACCAGTTGAAAATAACCAGCATCTTATTTTTCTTTTCTTTTCTTTTTATTATTTACAAAATATATGCATGGATACTTTTTCAACATTGACCCTTGTAAAACCTTGTGGTCCAAATTTTCCCCTCCTTACCTCCACCCCCTCTCCTAGATGGCAGGTAATCCTATATATGTTAAAATATATGTTAAATTCAATATATGTAAATATATATTTATACAATTATCTTGCTGCACAAGAAAAATCGGATCAAGAAGGAAAAAAAAACTGAGAAAGACCACAAAATGCTAGCAAACAACAACAGAAAGAGTGAAAATGAAAAAGTGAAAATCTGGGTATAGATGATTCTCTTCATCACAAGATTATTGGAAACCATCTGAATCAGCTCATTGTAGGGAAGATCCACATCCATCAGAATTGATCATCGTATAATCTTGTTGTTGCCATATACAATGATCTCCCGGTTCTGCTCATTTCACTTAGCATCAGTTCATATAAGTCTTCCCAGGCCCCTCTGAAATCATCCTGCTGCTCATTTCTTACAGAACAATAATATTCCATAACATTCATATACCATAGTTTATTCAGCCACTCTCCAATTGATGGGCATATATTCATTTTCCAATTCCTAGCCACTACAAAAAGGTCTGCCTTTCCTTCCTTTAAGATCTCTTTGGGATATAGGCCCAGTAGAAACACTGCTGAATCAATGGGTATGCACAGTTTGATAACTTTTTGAGCATATTTCCAAATTGCTTTCCAGAAAGGTTGGATCTGTTCACAGTTCCACCAACAATGCATCAGTATCCCAGTTTTCCCACATCTCCTCCAACACCTGTCATTATCCTTTCCTGTCATTTTAGCCAATCTGACAGGTGTGTAGTGGTACCTCAGGGTTGTCTTAATTTGCATTTCTCTGATCAATAGTGATTTGGAGCACCTTTTCATATGACTAGAAATGGTTTTAATTTCTTCATAGGAAAATTTTCTGTTCATATCTTTTGACCATTTATCAATTGGAGAATCAGCTTCCCATTTTTCAAACTCTATTTGGAATTGTGCTTTTCTAAACTTGCTGTAGTTTCTGTTTTGGGCCTTATTTCTTTTAGTCTTAATAATTTCTAATTCAAGGCTATTCTGTTTCTCCCCTCCTGTCTGAGGCCAGATTTGAACTCAGAATGACGAGTCTTCCTGATCTCAGGCCTGATGCTCTATACACTGCACCACCTGGTTGTCCTAGTAATCAAAGACACAGAGACATATTTATGTAAGCCTGATGGATATTTCTATCCATTTTGTGAAACTTTTTTTTTCAGAAAAAAAATGGTGATGATGATATAAATTAATCAATTAATGTAACAGTAATTATTTATTAAGACTTATTATCTACTAAGCACTATGAAAAATATTGAGGATACAAGGAAAAAACAAAAATAGTCATGAGCCTTTTCTGGCCCATAGGCCATCCCAATCCTAATAGTAAGTTATTATGCTGGAAATCAATTTTTAAGCCCTCAAATACATTTCTTTTTCTCATCTTTCATAGAATGTTACACTGGTAGGAAGGGCCATCCTTGGCCCAAAAGCATAAAGGAGTTTTCTTATTGCTAGAAATGGTGTGGAAATTAGAACTCTTATCTGTAAATTCTCTTTAGCAAATCTTTTAAAGAAATTTCAGACACTCTTTACTAGTCAAGACATCCCTATTTATCTTCAGATTGCTCTCAAGTGGCTTGCAGAAAGACTGAGGTGAGTTACCCCTACGCACAAAATCAGATTTCCTATCACATAGCCTGAAAAAGAATAAGCTAGAAATTGACATTTGAAGTGAACTCAAAAAAGCTTCTTACTATTGAAGCAACCCTGACTCTCATAGGGAAGTGAAGAGAACCTTCTCAGATTCATAGAGGTCTGGTAGTTAGATTATTTGGGGTAGGGAAGAGGAAAAAAAATATGGTGGAAAGGAGGAATATGAACAAAGGAAAAGATGCTGGAATATTAAGTTGGCAGAATCACCAATGAGTTCCGCAGGTTGATCACAGGAAGGGGTTGACTAGAAATGATGAAAGACGAAGTTTACAAAGCAGTCAGGCGAAGTCAGTTCAATTCTAATTTTGTTCAAATACACATCAAATCGTTCCTTCCACCAAAGAACAGTAGGGCTTTCTGTTGTTTTTGTTCTGCTTTGTACCTTTTAGTTTTAATTCCAAAGACAAGCTGTAAAAATAGGTAGAAAGTGTGATCCATAACTGGCTTTCAAGCACTTGTCATGTGGACCTGAAATTGAAATATATGGATGCATTGCAGGTTCTGGTGTTTGCTTTCCAGATTTTCTATACTGAGAGGTTTGAAGTATTGTACCAGCTCATTTCTAATGCATAGTAAATGACTCTTCCAGTCTCCCAAAAGGGAAAATGTACCTAACCCTACCATAAATGGCTTAGATAGAAGAAAATCTAGCCAGGTGAGGTAGCCAAGGGGATCAGAGGGTGGGGATTACTTCATATTTCCTTTATATTTAAAGGCATCATGGCATAGCAGATAGACTTTTAGCTAAATATCAGAAAGACATTGGATCAAGTAGAACCTTTGTTATATACTAACTACTGGACTGTGAACAAGTTACTTAAACTATCTGTGGCCTCAGACATTTACTGGCTATGTGACCCTGGGTAAGTCATTTAATCCTGTTTGCCTTGGTTTCTTCTTCTAAATAATGAGCTGGAGAAGAAAATGGCCAACCACTCCAGCATTTTTGCCAAGAAAGTCAACCCCAAATGGGGTAACAAAGACTCAGACAGACTTGAAATAACTCAACAACAACAACAAATCTGAATAAGGAAAGCACTAACAGTTGGGGTGCTTGCAAAGAACTCCTACAGGGAGTGGGCTTTGAGCTAAATCTTGAAGGATGCCAGGGAAACTATGTGGTAGGGATGGAGAGGGAGCTTCAAGCATGGGGGAACCTGGTGCAAAGGCACAGACAGGCATTGGAATGTTATGTGTGAGAGTTATCAGCAAGTAAACAAAAAAGCTAATTCAGTCTTGGACTTTGTTAAGAGAAACATAACTTTAAGGAATAAGATGAAAAATCTTGGCACTCTGACCTGTTTAGAGCTAGAGCACTGTGTTCAGTTCCAGATGCCACAATTTATGAAGGACATTATTGAGCTAGAAAGCATCCAGAAGAAAGCAACCAGGATGATGGGGGCCTTGAGTCATTGTCATATCAAACTATCAACAAGCATCTATTGTATGTTGAAGTGTGGTAGGCTCTAAAAATACAAAGACAAACATCAATTCTGCCCTCAAGGACTTGTAATCTTGCCTAATGAAGAAATTCTACCCAATCAATACAGATTAGCAACAGTTTTGCAATTTATAATCTTAGAGACCTGTCTGGGCCACAGACAGTTTAAGTAACTTGCTCACAGTCTAGTAGTTAGTATATAGCAAAGGTTCTACTTGTAAATATATATAGGAAGGGAGAAGGAGGAAGACCAGTTGGGGAAAGTAATAGTTAAGGTGAGTCTTGGGGACTAATCCTGGGGAACTAAGGATTCCAAGAGGTGGAGGTGAATGAGAAGTAGGGATAATCCATGCAAAGATATGGTATGGTATGTGTGTGTGTGTGGAGGGGTAAGAGCAAATAGATCCTTTGGGTGGACTTGTTGAGTTCACAAGGAAGGGAGAATTGAGGAAATCAGACTAGGAAATCAATAGCTTCGAGACACATTTTATGAAGGGCTTTAAATTTCAAACAGATGAGTGTATACTTTAACCTAGAGGCGGTTGAGAATCACTGAGATTTCCTGAACCACGGGAATGATGTGATTTTTGAATATAAATTCAGCTGTGGAGGATAGATTGGAGAAGAGAAGATCAATTAGGAAGCTACTAGAATGTCCTCTCAAGAGGCAACAAAGACCTAAACAAAGCCCTTAATTAGTCATTATGTATCAATATGTTATAAATACATAATTAATTAGATCATTTATTAAGTGGTTATTATTAACCACGTGAATGGCAAGAGATAACAATTGAGAGGATTTGGTAATTGAGGACCTACCAACTCTAAGAACACAAGCCAAGGATATACCCATTGGTAGTACAAGGACCACACATCTTTCGTTGCTTGATGCCCCACAGAACTGCTCATTTACTGTGGTGATATCCCTGGAGGAATTTCATGCTCCAGTGAGCTGGGGTCCTCCGGTACTCTGCTGTGCTGCTCTTTGCAGACATTTTCATTGTGCTCTTTGCTGCTCTCTGTTGACATCTTCTGGTCCCTCTGCTGCTATGGGATTTTTGCTGGGTTTGGAGGTGGGGTGGGGAAGGGATTTGTGAGTTCTTTCCATCACTGTCTTCTAGTTAACTTTCTTGTGGTTTCAGACACCAGCCATCCACACCTAGATAGCTAGCCAGAAAACTTAGTATTTGAGCTAGACTGAATCTCTCTTGCAAACTTTTTCTTAGTGCTGTTCTGAAATTTTCTTTCTTATATCCCTTAGGACTGCTAACCTGGGTTTTCTCCCATATCTTCTTCCATATCTTCCTAGGGAATTTACTTAGCAAATCTTTAAAAGGCCTGAATGGAGCTGGGGTGAGGGAATTCCTTTCAATCCCATCATGTCTTGGTTGCCATTCATATAAACTCAGAAGCATTACTGAAAAGAACCAAGTAGTAGTGCAGAAGCTGGCAATCCTGTCCTACTTCCCTCCAGCCATCAAAACTGTGTTTAATCCAGCACCAGCATCAGCACTTAGCCTTAAGTGAAACTTTCACAGAGAACTTGTATTGAACAGCAGGATACAGTTTACAACAGATGTGATTCCTTTTTTCCTCTCATCCCCATGCCTTTCCTAAGCCTCCTTCAAGATGTTCTTCATTCTCTTCCCTCATGTTCTGGATCTAGGATGTAAGCACCATTCCTTGTATATGCAGATGCTACAAGAATATTTGTTGAAATGAATTGGGTCATTTGTCAGAAAGGGTCTTTCAGTCGGCACTCCAACTAACTAATCGCAGAGAAAGGCACTCTAGAAAGGAGCCCCTGGCTGTGTTCCCTGCAGTTGATGCTTGCCAACTGATTGGATATACTCTCTTACAGATACCCAGGAACAGGCTCTTTAGGTTTGAGCAATAAGGCCCTTCCACCTTCTCTAGCTCAGAATTGGAGAGAACAGCTCTGACCAGGAGCTGGAGTTTCCCTGACAGAATCTAGCTCTTCTAGGCTTAATCCATAAAACAATAATCCTTCCTTCACAGCTAAGGATGGACACGTGCAGATCTTTTTCACAGCTCCTTCTGTTTTAGTGGTCTCCTTATTTCCTTTCTGGGGTTTCCCCTTGTGTCAGCTGTTTCCACCGCAGTACTTGATCAACCAGTGATCTGTGGCAAAAAGTATCCTCCATCAAAGTAGCAGCACTTAGGGTGGGGAAATGGGGAGTAAGATAGGGTGGAATCCTTCTGCAGCCGGGGCTCCAGGATCATCTGAAATTGGGGAGAGGGCTTGAACTGGGACCAGATATGATCCCAGAAGCTGAACTGCCTGTGGGGCTCCCCTCAGTTCCACCCCCAGCTGACCATGTGAAGAGAGCAGGAATGAGGAGGGCAAACCGAGAACAAGGAGAGACACTTCCCCAGTGAAGGAGAAGCAGCGAAGGGGAGGGGCCCTTGAGGGGGCGAGAGACTGATGGAGAGAGGAGGGGGGCGGCAGCGGGCGGGCTTTGGAGAAGAGGGAGGAGGAGAGAAAGGCGAGGGGGAAGAGCGCAGCGCGGGGCGCGGAGAGCTCCGGGGCTGGGTCTGCCAGGGAGCTGGGCACTGGGACCGCGGTGGTGCTGGCAGAGGCGGGCGATGCTGCTGCTGCCTACTTATCCCGGGCTCCACTGTTGGGGGTGAAGGCTCAGTCAAGCCGAAGCCAACCGGCAAGAGAGTCCGAAGTGGGACTGGAGTTGGAAGAGAGAGAGGGAAAGAAGAGGAGGTGGTGAGGGAGGATGGGCTGCGGGGGGAGTCGCGCCGATGCCATTGAGCCCCGCTACTACGAGAGCTGGACCCGAGAGACAGAGTCCACCTGGTTGACTAACACGGACACGGACTTGCAGCTCTCAGCAACCGCTACAGCCGCCGGGCTCAGCCCCGGGGAACCGGACAGCGGCCCAGAGACTGGCGGCCTGCGGGACCAGGGCTCGCTGTACACGGGTGAGTGAGCCAGCTGCCCAGTGGGGCCAGGGCTTTCCCATGCCCTCACTCCCCTGGCTCTCTCCCTCCAGCACTAGGGCAGTGGCCGAGCGGGGGTCCTGGGCAACACTTCCCTCTGGACTCTAGCCTACAGCCCAGGCGGGTCTCTAGGGAAAGGGGGACCAAGAATTAGGCTGGGGGGGGAGGAGGAGCGATCGAAGGACCCACAGCAGGAGGAGCATCACATGTTCCAGGGTGGCACCCTCACCCAGCAACTCCTTTTTACTGGAAGACTTGATTCCCAAAGGCTGGCTCCCTTCGCAATTACACCCCCAGTTTCTAGTCGAAATTGACTTCTATCCCTCTGTATTTCCTTGTGCTTGTTCATCTACTAGGGTATAGGGTGGGAAGACATCCTGCTGTTATCACAATGGCGCATCCCCTTATACTCGCCCCATCTCCATGCACCCCCAGCCCCCATACCCTCATTCTACCTCTGCATCCATGTTTCTCTCCATCTTTCTGTCTAGCCATCTCATCACCTCTCCACCCAGCTAATTTGCTCATCTACCTAGTCATCTGGTCTCCCTCTGCTTGGACTTGGATCAGATGCTATATCTCAGCAGATACTGTAGAACAGCATTTCTCTTGGCTCTCCTCATTTTGGTACTCTTAGAAAGCAGCTCATTGCTTCTTCCAGAAAGCAAAATCGAACTTCCTTTATGCATCTGATGAGCCCTCAAAATAACAAGCTAGAGAATTTCATGTTTGGCCAGTATTTCTGCTCTGCAATACTCACTGTATTGAAAGGTATATTCCTAAATGGTTGGTTTATTGTTTTCTTTGAAGGCTAGAATACAACCAGATTGTTCATGCTCATCTGCTACAATGTAAATAACTTCCCAGTTTTGTTCTTCTCTTGTGTAAAAGAAGGTAAGACTAGATGAACTCAAAGATTCCTTCCAGGTATAGGTCCCATTATTTTAAAATATGCAAATAACTTTTAGGTCCTATCAAGTCAGGATTTTGAAAGAAAACAGCCTAATGGAAATTCATGTAGAATCATTTTATTCAAAGATGTTTCTACCTCAGAAATATTGGCAGGGTGGTTCTGGGTAAGTCACAACTTTTCAGTGCTCTATTTAATTTTTAAGACTAAGTTATAGAGAAGGTTCTGACTTGAATTGGTGAAAGGAGTTTCTTCATATAGAAATCCCCTCTACCAATGAAACCTTAGGTCTAATCTCAATTATTACTCCTCTTAATCAAAGAATCTTAGAGTTGAAATGACTTAGAAATCATCTAGAGGGGCAATGGGATGGCACAGTGGATTGAGCATCTGCCCTGGAGTCAGGAAGACCTGAGTTCAAATTCAGCCTTAGATACTTACTAGCTGTGTGACCCTGGGGAAGTCAGTTAACTCCCATCGCCTCCCTCCAAAAATCCATCTGGAAGACATGCAAGAATTAACTTTTGTAAAATCTAGCATCTAGATGAACACTTCTTGTGAAAGAGAACTCATTACTTCATTAAGTTGCTTATTTCAAGCATCTGATGCCATCTCCAGTCGTCCTGATCTATATCTTGCCATTGGACCTAGCTGGCTCTCCGGGAGAGAGTAAGGCTGGTGACTTTGCACAGTTTTCCCTCACTTAAATTCAGTTCACTTGCAAGTCATGGCATCACCTTCCTGATGTCATGATCCTCTTCAAGAACAAAGGACAAACAACCACAAGGATAACAAGAAGATTCCTTGTTCAGACAACAATTTTAATTAAGACAGCAAGGTCTACTTTGCCTTAGGCCAAAACACACTTTTAACTCCCATTTATTTGTCTACATTCCCTCCTTAAAGAGCTTTGTTGAATAAATCTAATCCTTCTTACTGAGGACGGCTCTTCAAATATTTAGGAATATAGGCTTAGCACTGGAAAGAACTTGAAAGTCATTTAGTTATACACAAGAAGGCTGAAGTCTGAAAGGGTAAGTGCTTTACCTAGGGCCACACACTTAAAAAATAGCATTTATCTGGAGCTGATTCAAATCCAACTCCTCTGAACTGAGGATATATCTTCCTAATGTTTTTTTCATATCTGGGCTAAATATCCCAATTCCTTCAATCATTCCTCACAGGAAATTGTTTTAAATCTCCTCATCAACCTATTCTCTTATACTAATTGTATCATGCTGTGACATTTCACCCACAATTTTCCAAAATTATTTCATAGAAGAAGAGGAGAAAGAGCATCATTTAGCTATTTATTACAAAGGAGCTGCCATCTTCTTTCTCAATCAGTTCAAGCCAAATCAAATTTTGGATAACAATTTCCTTATTAAGTAGCCTGTATGGCTAATCACTTGAATGCACTGTCTCTGTGCCATTTCTGCATCTGAGAGTTCATAAGATCATACATCTAGGGAAGCTTAGAAATTCTCATTTTGCTGATGAGAAAGCAGGTGATTTGCGAAGGTTCACACAGGAATTAAAGGAGCAGCACTAACATTCTAACCAAATGTATCTACGTTAAAGTCACAATTTTTTTTCCCACTGTTTCACACAATCTCTTTAGTTCTTTTGTGAAAATAAAAAGAAATATAAATGATTAGTCAAATGATTTTCAAATTTAACTTAAATTTATTTGAGTGACTTGGAGAGCTACCATGAATTCCCCTTCCAGTGAATGTCATTTTGTGGAAGCGATTCTGGGTTCTAAAGGTGACATCAGCAGATCAAAATCCTGAGGTCTTGATAAGTATTGGCTGATTGTTCAAAGACCAGCCTACCAAAATTTGAAGAGACCAGAAGATTGGTCACCACCATCAAGATACACACACACATATGTATATATATATTTATATGTATACATACTTTTTTGGGGGAAGAAGTCATACATAGTAACTCATAAATGTATCTGATTAAAGTATGGAAGTGGGAGGATGTGTACAACTGAAGAAAGTACTTAGATAGATGAAATAACAAGACTTGAAAAAGAGAAAAATGAAGCCCAAACAGCAGTAAATGGTTGGGAAAATCAGTTGGGATGGAGGAACTTTTTTATGTATGGACAATGAAGCCATTCAGTTTAAAAATTCTTTCATCTCCTCTGTGTCATATCTTGAAACCTTCCTATTTTTTTCACTATTGCTGTCATTCTGCCTCACCTCAGAGAAAAAAAAAATTCACTTTGCCAAAGTTATCTTAGTTAGTTTCCTGGATGCCATTCCTTTGTCCCCACTCCTTTATTCTCTCTGGTCTCTTTCCAATCTACTTATAAACATCTTCAACTCTCCCCTTTCCTAAATTAAAACAACAACAAAACAATCCCCTCCATAAAACAAAATAGAACCTTCTATTGATTTTTTAGCTGTCTCAAACTATCATCTTGCTTCCTTTACTAAACTTCTGGGGAAAATACTCTTACCCTGCTAGATTTTCAAATTATTATCTAATCAGTTATCCATCCATCCTGTTCTAACTCTTCATTATCTCTCACTTCTGTCTTTTCCTTTTTACTCCCACTGCAACCACCTTAGTTCGGAATCCTAGATCTTACCTTAACTATTATAACAATCTTCTGAGTGGTCTTTCTGCCTCCTATTCTTATTCCCTCTCCAATCCATCATTGACACTGCTACCCAACTAATTCTCCAAGTGCACTGTTCTGATTAGTTTGCTTTCTAATCAAAAAATCTTCAGGGGATCTCATTAGTTCTCTAATAAGGTGTAAATTTTTCATCCTCATATTTAAAGCCCTCCATAATCTGGCTCTAGCCTCTCCAGATATGTTTCAGTTTACTTTCTTCATGGACACTACTCTTCAATCAAACTGCCCCTGCCTTAAGTATTCCTTGATCTTAAGGGACCTATATTCTATAGAAGAGACAAATTATACAACACATATAATGTAATCTTGGAAGGCAGGGTGGAGGTATTAGCTAGTAGTTTAGGAGGAAAGAGAGAACTAGGAAAAGAATATATACATATATATTCTTGAGAATGGTCTAAGTAATGATATTCATAATAATTGTAATTGATATGTTATATTGATCTAGTCTCTTTCAAATGAAATCGTCGTAAAACTGTCCAGAGATTGCTTTTCATCCTAAGTACTAAGATGAAAATAAATCTTGAAACTTCCTGGATAATAACTTCAAGAAATTATTTCTATTATTTTTAAAATTTCTATATTTTAGAGTATCATTATTAATATTTATATCAATTTATTACATATAGTAAATGCTTAATAAAATTTTACAGTCATTTATAACAATGGCATCAGGAAATGTCGGGTGAGGTTTATATTTTTCAACAAAGATCCAAAGTCACACAGAAAATAAGAGGTTAGTGCTATCTGGGATGAGGACAGGGTGGAGAAATGTAACTATGGCTTGGTATATTTTTCCCCTATTCCTCAACAATTTTAGACAAGTTCAAGCCTTCATTCACCCATTTATAATTCAACAAACACCTGCTTATGTGGAGCAATATCTTGAGTACTGGATGAGACACAAAGTTAGAGAAGACACGATCCCTCCCCTCATGGAGCATATATTTAACATCCTACTTGCAGTCCTCTGATTGTTCTCTGCCTTATCAATGTCCTTGTGAAACTGTGAATTCCTTAATACTATATTCTAGCTGTGGTTTAAACAGGGAAGAGTCCAATGGGATGATTGCCACTTTATTGTTGAAAGTGACACTCTTTCTTCTTTCCTTCCTTCCTTCCTTCTTTTCTTTTGTTCTTTCTCTTTGTTTCTTTCTTTCTTTCTTTCCTTCCTTTCTTTCCTTCTTTTTTCTCAATAGTTATTTTATTTTTCCAAACACATATAAAGATAGTTTTCAACACTGATTTTTTTGTAAAACTTTGTGTCCCAATTTTTTCTCTTTTTCCCTTCCCCAAGACAGAAATGAATGACTTTTGTTTTTCCAAGTCTTTGGAGGCAATCCACTGAAGATTTACTTCTGAGAAGAAAACAAATAAACAAAAAGATGAAAATACTATGCTTCCATCCACATTCAGTTTCCATAGTTCTCTCCCTGAATGTGGATGGCACTTTCCATCACAAGTCTATTGGAATTGCCTCATTGTAGAGAAGAGCCAAGTCCATCATAGTTGATCATCACATGATCTTGTTGTTACTATGTATAATGTTCTACTGGTTCTGCTCACTTCACTAAGCATCAGTTCATGTATATTTTCTCAGGTTTTTCTGAAATCAGTCTGCTCATCATTTCTTATAGAACAATAATATTCCATTACATTTATATACCATAACTTATCCAGCCATTCTCCAACTGATGGGCATCCACTTGATATCCAATTTCTTGCCATTACAAAGAGAGCTGCTGCAAACATTTTTGCACAATTGGGTCCTTTTTCCTTTTTTATTATCTCTTTGGAATACAGACCCAATTGTGAAACTGCTCAGTTTTATAGTCCTTTGGGCATAGTTCCAAAATGCTCTCCAGCATGGCTGAATTAGTTCACAACTCCACCAACAATGAATTAATGTCCCAGTTTTCCCACAATCCCCTCCAATATTTATCATTATTTGTTCCTGTCATTTTAACCAATCTGAGAGGTGTGAAGTGATACCTCAGAGTTGTCTTAATTTGCATTTCTCTAATCAATAGTGATTTAGGGCATTTTTATATGACTAGAAATGACTTTAATTTCTTCATCTGAAAACTGCCTGTTTATATTCTTTGACCATTTATCAATTGAGGAATGACTTGTATTCTTATAAATTTGAGTCAGATTTCTATCTACTTTAGAAATGTGTTCTTTATCAGAAACACTAGCTGAAAAATTTTTTCCCCAGCTTTCTGTAGAATTGACACCTTTCTTAATGCAGTCCCAATCACATGAGCATTTTTGGCTGCCTTATCACATTGTTGACACATATTGAACTTAAGAGGCATTAAAAACCCTGTATTTTTCCCTGAACAAATTGTCATCTAACCATGTATCCTCCATCTTGTGTTTGTGAAGACAACACTCTGAAACCAAAGTTTAAGATATAATATTTATTTCTATTGAATATCTTCTTGTTAGAGTTCATCATGTTTTAGTCTGTCAGTTATTTTGACTGTTACTCAAGTGTTTTGGCTACTTCCCCCAGCTTGTTGTCATCTAAAATTTGGATGAACATGAAACTGTGCATTTATCCAGGTCACTGACAAATATTGTTAAATAGCATAGGGTCATTCCCAAGTCTCTGGGGCAATTCGATGAAGGTTTTCGTCTGAGACTACATCAGTGAAGAAACAACTGCCATTCAACAAGTTTCAAATCTACTTAAGTAGTTTGATCCACACCTCTCCCTATTTTGCACAAGTATACCACAAAAGATTTCCTTAAAATGCCTTGCTAAAAGTTTGATAAATTATGTAGGAATATAAATTTAGAGCTGGAAAGAATCTCAAGAGGTAGGTTGAGGTCAGTTCCTCATTTTACAGAAAAAAACCCAGAGAAATTGAATAACTTATTTGAGATCTTGGTTGTAACCAAGTCAGAATTCAAATTCAAATTATTAGCTTCAAAAATTTGATAGTTTTTTAAAAGACTGTGTTTTGTTTGTGACAATAATTAGCATCTATATAGTTCTTTGCCTATACCTGAAAGGTCAAGTGCCTTGTCCAGGTCTGCACAGTTAGTTAAATATCTAAGGCTAGATCTGAATTCAGGTTTTTGTGACTGAAAGGTCAGTGCTTTATCTGCTGTTTGTACAAACAAAACAAACAACCACCATCACAAAATCTCTTTGTAATTTTGGTTAAATCATGGGATTATTCTTAAAAAAATTAGTAACATATTTTGCATTAGATTTAGTAGTCATAATTTGGATCAGTATTACTTTGTTCTGTCCCATCAACAAAGGGAAAAAAAGAAGAGTCTAGGATGACTTCTTCTTGTGAAACCCCGATGGCCCTTTGGGGCCATCATTTCATTTTCTAAATGTTCACTTAAAAGGGAATTTTGATTGTGAGGCTTCATTAAAGATAGCTCAAGCCAGACTCACCTTATTTCCTTCCCCCCTTCTCATAGCTTACCAAATTAGTAGAATAGAACCTATTAGGTCTGGAGTCAAGAAGATTTGAGTTCAAATCTAGCTTCACATACTTAATAACTGTGTGACCTTGGGAAAGGCACTTAAGCTCTACTTGCTTTAATTTTTTCATATGTAAAATGGGGATAACAATAATACATATAGAGATGACCTGAGGAT
>JAJPUD010003112.1:0-12790 GCA_023553655.1 Myrmecobius fasciatus | reverse complement strand
TTTTTTTTTTTTTTTTTTTTTTTTTTTTTTTTTTGCTGAGGCAATTGAGGTTAAGTGACTTGTTCAGGATCACACAGCTAGGGAATGTTAAGTGTCTGAGACCAGGTTTGAACTCAGGTCCTCCTGACTTCAGGGCTGGTGCTCTATCCACTGCGCCACCTAGTTGCCCCTAAATGCTTATTTTCTTCCCAGAAATAGTTTTATAATAATAATATTATTATTATTATCTATGTAACAAAGTTGCTATGAGGGGTTAAGTGAAAATGTATTTCATATATGAAGAGCTTTGTAAACTTTAAAGAGCAACATAAACTTTGGCTATTACTATCTTAACCACTTTTTTTTTGCAAGTTGATTATATTGATATATTATTTGCTTTCTCTATGGATCCTGAAGAAGTGGGAAGAAGAGAATTTGATACTTAAAATTAATGAAAAAGATTGTGGAAAATAGTTAAATGAAATAGAAAATAATTCATACCTAATACTTTTAGAGTTAGTTGAGCCTGATAAATATTCCCAATATATTGCAGTCTACCAGAATTAGGCATGAGTCAGAAAGAAAAAGCAAATTATTTTCATGTTACATTGAGTAAATTGAAATATAAGATATATTTGAATGACTTTTAAGATCATGAGAATCTAAGCCATAAAATCAGTTACAATTTTTAAGTTCATCTGATTAAAATCTCTGGAGAAATATTCACATATATAATCCACATACCATTTGGAATGGATTTGTTGAGACCTTCTATGCCATGAATACAGAATGCAATATTAAGATGTCCATATTGACAGGTTGCAAAACTAACAAATCTAATATTTTTTGTATGCTGTCACACCATGGCACAGTTAAAGATTTATCATACTTTTTAGTCAAGACAAGCTTATAAAAAAGAAAACTGAAAAAGACCAATAAACTGCACTTCAAAAATGCTTTTCTTACTAACAAAACAGCCCCACAGTATATGTAGTGGAAGAATAACTGCTTCCATTGTTATAGATGAGGAAATTGAATCTCAGAAATGTTAAAATTGGACTTGTCCAAATGGACTTGGTTTTTAAAGGTCACAAGGCTTTCAGAGTGGAGACTTGAATCCAGTCCAGTGTCCATTTCATTCCATCACATTGCATACTAAGGAGGCACATGGTCACTTTCTCTCTATAACCTCACTCCTTTGCTGAGGACCATTCAGGTCCTCAGGGTTTAAAATCAGTAAGACTAAGTAGATTTTAGGAAGTCTAGAGCTGGAATAGACTTCAGGAATTCATTCATCTGAAGCAAAGGTGATCTTTGCTGTTATTGTTGAATCATTTTTCAATGGTTTTCAGACACAGCTGAAAACATGATTTCATCTGGGATTTTCTGCATGATTGAGATTCTACATAATTCCATTTGGGATTTTCTTGTCAAAGATACTAGAGTAATTTGCCATTTTTTTATCCAAGGTGTTTTTATTTTTTTTAAGGTGCCCATGGATGGAGAGATCACCTTGTGCTTCAGAAAATAAACAAACTGTTCCAGTGTTTGACAGTGCTGGCATGAGAAAGTGTCTCTGTTAAATATGTCCTAAGATTGTGAAAGTTGGGTGATAGGTTACTTCTTCTCATCTGGACTTCTATGGAGAAAAGTTTGTAGAATCCTAGATTTAGAACTGGAAGGGATTATGGGGTTCAGCTAGTTCAACCCCCTATTTTTGTAGGTGACTTGCCCAAGATCACACAGCTATTACGCTATAGAGCTGGTATTGAAACCCAGATTCTCCACTCACAAACCTACCATTCTTTCCATTCTACCAGACTATTAATCAATGTCCTTCAAGTAATAATACTTCAAATACTGCAAGATAGTTTTGATATAGAAACTATTTTGCCCTCTGATTTTTTTCTTTAACCTCAAAAGATCTCCAACCTTTTAACCTTTACTTTTGTTCAATCATTTTTCAGTTGTGTTTGACTCTTTAAGATATTAGCAACTGGAGGTTTGTCATTTCTTTCTCTAGTTCATTTTATAGATGAAGAAACTGAGGTAAACAGGGTTAAATGACTTATCCAGGATCACACAGCTAGTAAGTGTCTGAAGTTATACTTGAACTCAAGGAGGTGAGTCTTCCTAACTCTACCCATTGTGTCTCAGCATTTAATTAGGCATTCCTTGTGTTAAAGCCTTTTCTGTTATGAAGTGCTTCTTTTGTCTTTCTTAAGAGGAGAGCAAGGGTCATTGTTCTCACTAGATTTCCTTAATTCTATCTCTTGAGAAAAGCTAATTTCTCTTTCTAGAGAATCAAGGTTCTTTCTTTACTGGTTTATTTGCTTTTACTTTATTTAGAAAGCTTTTACAGATCTCTTACCTGTCCATTTGGTTGATGTCCCCCCTTGGTCTTTGCACACAAAAAATCCTTGGTCGGAGGTGGTGGATGTTTAACATTTTATTCAGTTTTATGCAATGTAATCTTTCATTTTCATCATACTGAATAATTATTTTCTCTCTCCTGGCTTCTTAAGTCATTTTTCATTGCCCAGATGCTTCATTCTGGATCTTCTTATTCAAGCTTGTTTTAACTTTTGTTCTAAAATGAGAGCTTCACTACAATGTCCTTTTAACTCCACTAAAACAGCCAGCTCCATCTCCTCATGTGGGATGATCCTTTACCTTTACCTCCACCTCCTCAATCACAAACCACAGTCTCTGAGGTGAATCGAGGATTTCATCTATACCAGTGTGTAGAGTGCCAGCCCTCCATGCTTTCTCATCTTGAGCAATTTTTCTTCATATTTTTCTTAAACATGAATTAAAAATTTAGGGAATCCACTCAACTCATTGAATTCCTTTCTCTAGTTCTTTCCTCATTTCTGTGGTGACCAATGTATTATTTGAACTGTTCTGCTCTTGTTTGCCTGTCATATTTCATTTATGATGAGCTTACCTCTATTATTGGTCATACATGTGTTTGAGAATGTCTTTTATATGACTCCTCATATAAAATTCTTTTTCAGTAACAAGCCATAAACATGTTAATGCCTACCAGCTATCTTCCCACTGATCTTTGGAGTTGCCCTTTGCCTGATTTTGTATTTTTTACAATTAGCTGTATTACTATTATAAATTACAATTGACCTGGATGCATAATTAGCATGTCCAGAAAAAAAACTTTTATATCATTGAACACATGTGAATTTCAATTTATGTGCAATTCTCTGAGCCCTAGCAATCAGCAGCCAGGTGGAACAGCTTTCAAATCTATCATGACTTCACAGAGAGAAGCAGTGATTTTTAAACTAGAACAACAAAGGAAAAAAAAGTCCTTATTACAAGACACTTTGTTATTAGTCATTTCAGTTATGTCTGATTCTTTGTGACCCCATTTGGGATTTTCTTGACAAAGATACTGGAGTAGTTTGTCATTTCCTTCCTCAGCTCATTTACAGAGGCAAAACAGTGGCAAACAGGGTTAAAACGACTTGTTCAGAGTCACACAGCTATAAGTATCTGAGGCCAGATTTGAACTCAAAAAGAAGAGCCTCCCTGACTCCAGGTCTTTCTCTCTTGGAGTCCTTACCTGTGATCAACAACAGAAAATTCCCTAGATCACACTTTAAAA
This sequence comes from Myrmecobius fasciatus, assembly GCA_023553655.1. Lineage (NCBI taxonomy): Eukaryota > Metazoa > Chordata > Mammalia > Dasyuromorphia > Myrmecobiidae > Myrmecobius > Myrmecobius fasciatus. The sequence goes on along the minus strand of JAJPUD010003112.1, from coordinate 9,189 downwards.
ACTGCTATTCTAGTGCCATTCATAGAAATCCAGATCCAAAGTTATTGGTGGTAAAGCTCAGAAGCGACAATCTAGAATCAAGGTTCACAGACCAGGCTAAGCCAAATATAAGCTTCTAGGATGGGGAGAGAGCTCATCATCAAACTGAGCCAGGAGTTGCTCGCTCAGGACTTTGCCTCTCCACTGCCTGTGTCTTTCAGCAGCACTCTGTGGGGAGCTTTACCAGCTCTGCCATGTGGGTGCTGACATAACTCTCTTCCCAGATGGGCTTCCCTGTTGCCTGGAGACAAGACTGACAGAAATATTGCTTGTGAAAGGTTGGATCAATTTTGGTGTGGGGAGTTTCTGCAATTTATCCATTGTGATATCTTCTGGTCTGTAAGCCTCCTAGTAGAACAAGTAGTCTAAAGTTGAGAAGACTGTTCTGTGAAGCCAATCTATGTCTAACCACAAATTTCTTCCGAATACCCATCGGCAACAGAGATAACAATAGTTTAAGTAGACGTTGATTCTCATGAGGGGAAATACGGAAATAAATTATATAGGGTTTGTTCTCTTTGATGAGACTATTTCTTTCAGTGTTTGAAGATCTGAATTACTACCTTCAGATACCTGGGTAATCTCATGAATTTGAAGTCAGGAGGACATATTTTCCTGGGTACAAATACAACCTTCCACACTTACTAGCTGCATGACTCTGGTTAAGTCACTTAACCCTATTTACCTCAGTTTTCTTATCTGCAAATATGAGCTGGAAAAGGAAATGGCAAACCCCTCCGGTAGCTTTGCCAAGAAAATACCAAATGGGGGTCATGAAGACTCAGACATAACTGAACAACAACAAATAAAGCACTTCACACATGCAAAAAATGTTTTAGGTGCCCCCCTGTTTTCATTTGGTGAAAAGAAATAAAATGAGATAAATGTGAAATGCTTTTTTTTAATTATTTTTTTTCTGGTTATACCTACACATTAACTTTTTAAATACACATTTCTTTATGAAACATGTTGGGAGAGAAAAAAGAACAGTAGGGAAAAACCATGAGAGAAAAAAAACAGAAACAAAGTTAACATAGCATGTGTTGATTTATATTCAATCTCCATAGTTCTTTTTCTGGATGCAGATGGCATTTTCTTTCCAGGATTTATTGAGATTGCCTTGGATCACTGATCACTAAAAAGAACCAAGCCTTTCACAGATGATCACCGCATAATCTTGCTGTTACTGTGTACAATGTATTTCTGGTTCTGCTTAGTTTGTGTAAATCTTTCCAGGCCTTTCTAATATCATCTTGTTCTTCATTTTTAAAAATAGAACAATAATATTCCATTATTTTCATATACCATAACTTATTCAGCCATTCCTGAATTGATGAGTGTCTACTCATTTTCCAATTCTTTGCCACCACAAAAAGAGCTGCTACAAACATTTTTGCACATGTAGGTCCTTTTTGTGAAATACTGTTCAAAACTTAAAGTGCTATATGTGTATTGCTAGCCATTATCATCATCATTATTAATAACCCTGTACCCTTTTCCAGCTGCTCCAGTAGGTCAGGAATTAGGATCAAAGTGTAGCTATTCTGAATGGCAATCCCATTCAGGGTGCAACTTTTGCTCATTCTGAATTATCCACTTGTTTTTGTTCTTTTTTTTATAACAAATAATAAAGAAGCCTGGTAGGACAATTTGAGTGTTACAGCAGCTGATCTATTACCAGTCATTCTCCAGGAACTCCTGAAGTATTTATCAAGGCATCTGTTGGGATTAGAGCTTCTAGCATCAAGTGTACTACACGACTGAAACATTAATATGGAAGGAGTATCTCAGTTTTCTACAAACAGAATACATTGCAAAAATCTGGTAATTAACTAAGGAATTCTGTCTTGGGCTCTAGCAATAGGGCAGGATGACTAGTACCTGCCAAGGACAGAACTTGGCACTCCCTCTTTGTCTAGTGATAATGTGTTTCCTGAAGTCCCAACTACCAGACTCTAAGAACCACTGGGCTCAGGGTCAGGGGTTCGTGACTCTCCCTCAGTCTTATTTGCAGAGTATGTAGATGGGGAATACCCAGTTTATTGGGGACCATCATCTTGCCTGGATAGACAGCTTCTGGTTTTGGAACACAGGGAAGTACAGATTTGCAATTAGAGGACCTACTTTTGAATTATATCTCTGTTGCTTGTCGCCAAGATGACCTAGGTAAGTCACTATTTTTTTGCCTCAATTTCCTCATCTGTAAAATAAGGAGATTGGATAAGGTGAGCTCTTTAAAGTCTCTTCTAATTCTAACCATGATCAAATAATCATCGTCATAATGATCATCTATGTAGCACTTTCTTCTTATTGGAAAATCTTTTCCCGTTAATATATTATACTTTATCTTCCTAAATACATGTAAAGATATTTTTCAACATTCAGTCTTGTAAAATTTTGTGCTCTAAATTCTTTTCCTTTCCTCCCTTACCTTTCCCCTCACCAAAACAGCAAACACTCTGATTTAGTTAAATATGTGCAACATATTTCCATATTTATCATGTTGTGCAAGAAAAATCACACCAAAAGGGAAAATAATACAAGGAAGGAAACAAATAAAAAAGTTGAAAATACTATGCTTCGATCCACATTCAGTCCCCATAGATTTCTCTCTGCATGGGATTGACATTTTCCATCCCAAGTCTATTGAAATTGCTTTGAATCACCTCATTATTGAAATGAGCCAAGTTCATTACAATTGATCATCATATAATCTTATTACTGTTTATAATGTTCTGGTTCTGCTATTTCACTAAGCATTAGTTCGTGTAGGTCTTTCCAGACTTTTCTGAAATCAGCATGCTCATCATTTCTGATAGAGCAATAATATTTCATTACCTTCATATACCATAACTTATTTAGCCATTCCCTAACTGATTAGTATCTGCTTTATTTCCACTTCCTTGCCCCTATAAAAAGACCTGTTTCTATGTAGTATTTTAACATTTGCAAGTGCTTTACAAATATTTCATTTTGTGCTCACAATGATGTTAGAAAGTAGCTACTATTATTATGTCCATTTTACAGATAAGGGAACTGAGATTGAGGGAGGTTTAACGACTTACCCAAGATCACATCACTAGTAAATCTCTGAGGTTGGATGCCAGTTCAAGTCTTCCTGTCTTCAAGTCCAACACTGTATCTATAAGGCCATTGATTTTGTGTCCATTTACACAATATCCTAGTTATATGAGTTCCTTAAGATAATAGGTTTTCAATCTTTCTTTGTATCTTTAGGGCTTACTTAGCACAATGTCTGGTACATAGTAAGCACTTAATAAATGCTTGTTGATGAGCTGACAGACTATACCATTGAAATCATGGATCCAGTGCCCATTCCCAGCTTGAAATCTGAGGTCATTGGCCAGGAGGTCTTTGCACAGCATAGTAGGGGCTTGGGAAGGGTTAGTTGTATTGTTTGAATCAAATCTCATCACTGAGCAACAAGGATGAGGCCATATTATCTATTGATTGATGGTTTGGGTTATATATAGTCTTCAAGAGTGCATTGGTACACCTTCATGAAGTATTTGGAATGAGCCAGTAGGGGGCTGTGTGATGTCATGAATGGCATTGCCCAGTCTATGACAAGGTTTATTGTTCAGATGCAAAATAAGCTGTGACTAAAAGCTTTGAAATCGAGGTTTAAAAAAAAAAAAGCTTTGGAGTCAGAATTCTTGGATCTGAATCTTGGCACTTGGAATATGTGTTATGTTGGATGTCACTTTTTCTCCAGATTTCAGATTTCCCCCTGCCAATATTCAATTGTCCCAGAATATTTTTTATTTCATCAACATTTTCTCTACTATGCAAGAACTTTCTATTATACAGGGATCCTAAGAAGGGAAGGGGCTTGCAGGACACCATACAGGAAGCACAAAAGATATTTGAATCCAGATCATCTGAAACCCGATGGATGATTTTGTTATTGCTTCCAACTGCTTTCCTACTCCAGCTCAGTCCAAGTAAATTGTTTCAAGGGGCATCTAATAGAATCATGCCATTTATCTACCCATAGATGTTAGAAGACCACTAAGAGAAGTATGAAAAGAGCCCAAAGTAGATATTTTAGACTGAGACCCTAGAATTAATGATAGATTACAGAAAAATGTAACTGGGAAAGGGAGGACTTTTAAGGGTATCCCCAAATGAGGCAATGTACCCTTGTGATCTTGGTTTCTTTACTGAGAAATTCTAATTCCATTTTTGGGGAAAACTTAATAACTCACTTTATCTTTGATTGGAATATAGAGATCACTGACTTCTCTTTCTTCTCATTCTCCCTCAAATCCCCACAATACCGAGAAAGTATGATAGAGATATGTGTGTATCTCTCTCTCTCTTTCTCTCTCTCTCTCTCTCTTCCCTCTCTCTCTCATATATATATAATATAGATAGATATACATATGTGAATATAGTTATACATATCTATATAGATGTTGATAGTATAGACATTTTAAGTAATTTTAAAATAGATGATTTAATGGCTCTTAATCCCTTAATTTTTAATCAGAAGTGTGGAAGGAGCCCAATATAGAAATTTTAGAATGAGATTCCAGATTTAATTATAGGTCACAGAAAGATGTAATGGAGAAAGGGAAGACCTGGGGCAGCTATATGTGCTATAAACATCAAATGTTTTCTCCTTCAACTTCGTGGGAGTTCAAGGCCCACCAGAGAAGAATGTACTCACTAACATTCTGTGGCACAAATTTCTAATTAGTGACAACAACGGGAAAGGTTCACAGCAAGGGGTCACTGGCAGACAAGAAGGCTGAAAGCTTATGGGAGAATCGGAAGACAGTGGACAATTGACTAATTGAAAGTCTTGGCAAAGTTCCTTATGGAAATTTGGGAAATCATCATGCCCTTGTCCAATGTGTTTATGGACTTCATAAGATGAGAAACTAAAAGGCCTGGGAGAAAACAGCGGGACTGTTTAGAAAAAAGGTTGCCATAACAACAGAGAGTGATGTTAGGACCACAGCAATCGTTTACAGTTCCAACCCTGGGATCCACTGAGCAGCAAAAGCAAACAAGCAACACAGCTTCCAAGTAAGACCTGAATCAATCATCATCTCTAAGAATGAATTCCCAGAAGACAGGGCCAATTGCACTAGGTTGAGGTCAGTTTGCCTTGATATGGTGATGCATTGAGTGTGTGTCATATATGGATTCATACTGATTTCTCTGCATGAGCCCTTACAATTGTGGACATTTCCCATTTTCTAGGTTCTCAAGGCAGTAAAGCCTGGGTTCCATTTTGGATCAAAGATTGGAAAGAGAATCTAGCAGAGTGCATTTGGATAATCTCCCAGGAGGTGCTTTATTTCTTTCTCCTTTCATTTTAAAAATTTCCTTTATAAATTCAATTTAAAGTAAATAATCATTTAATATGGGTACATTTTATAGTTAATAGATCATCATTTTATACATGATAAATTTAAGACTAAAAGGGACCTGAGGGATGATATAGTCCAATCCCATAACTTTGCAGGTGAGGAAATTGGAACCAAGAAAGATTTGGTTTTGATTCAATTCATAGTTAGTAAATAATAGAGCCAGGATTTGAACCCAGCATTTGTTTGTGCCACATAGATTCAAAGCTGGAAGGGAATTGACAGATGGGGAAACTGGGCCCCAGAGTGGTAAAATGGCTCACTTGCTTTAAAAATTTTTATTTTTCAGTTGACAAGCATTTATTTTTCTCTCCCTCTCCTTTCCCCTCAATTTAAAAGAAAAACCAAATCTTTCTACAAATTTGCATAAACAAACAAAACATATGCCCAAATTAGGTATGTTAAAAAATAGATGTCTTATTCTGCACCTTGAGGCCATCACCAAGTCACTTAACCTCTGCCTGCTTCAGTTTTCTCATCTGTAAAATGAAGAAATAGTAGCACCTACTTCCCAAGGGTTATTATGAATAGAAAATGACATAATATTAGTAACATAAAATTCAGAAGAACTATATAAAATATTTTCTTTCTTCTTCTTTAATATTTTTTAACACACATAGAGAATACTTTCTTTATCCATTACCCCAACTGAAGAACACCTTTTTAACATTCCATGTGTTTGCCATTACAAAAAACCTGATATAAATATGTCTTGATAACTGATATAAAAATATCTAATTAGGTGACACAGTGGATATAGTACTGACCTTAGAGTCAGGAAGATCTGAGTTCATATACTTATTAAATTACCTCGAGAAAATCACTAAAATTTTGTCTAACTCAGTTTCTTCATCTGTAATATTAACATGTAAATAACATATGGTTATTGTGAAGCTCAAATGAAATTTCATATACACAAACTTTAAAATGCAATGTAAATGTTATTGTTATTATTTTGTTTATTTGTCTCATCCTCTTACTAAATTGTAAACTTCTTGAGGTTAGGAACTTTCTGGTAGTTGCTTATTAAATTTTTATTGAATTGAATTGATTTTTGTTTCATCTTCAAAAAGCTTCAGGCACATCTGAGTCTAGCAAAGTATGGAGGACTCTTTCCCAGCATATCTTACCAACTACTGTGTAGCCACGGTGGAATAGAGAGAGGGATAAGGAGAGAAAAAAGATGAAGGAAAAAGGAGAAAGAGGAATGGAGGACAGCGAGAGAGGGAGGGAAAGGAGAAAAAAGGGAGAGCCTGGGATAGAGAAGGAGAGAGCAAAAAAAGGAAGGGAGAATGGAAGTCCTATGTGCTAGACATTGTGTTAATTTTGTGCTGGGAATGTAATTGCTCAGGAAATGTCATGTCAAAGGATTATAGTATCATAATTGGAAGGGATCTTGGAGGTTATTTAATTCAATCCTTATTTGACCTTATTTGACCAATAAGGAAACTGAGACCTCAGAGAGGTTGCCTAAGGTCCCACAGTCAGTAACAGATTTAAAATTTAAACCCAAGTCAGCTCAGAGGCACCAATGATGGTCCCAGACATGGAATTAGGAAGATTCATCTGGTCTTAGGTACTTGTTAGTCATGTGACCCTGGACAAGTCACTTAACCCTGTTTACCTCAATAAAATGAGCTGGCGAAGGAATTGACAAACTGCTCCATTATCTTTGCCAAAAAAACCCCAAATGTCATAGTCAAACATGACTGAAACAAGTGAACAACAAACGACAAAAATAATCTTTGACTCCAAATCCCACTTTTTTTTTGTCTTATTATATATTCCCTGCCAATGAATATGCTAGGACTTTGGAATGTGACCTGATAAGAAGGATATTGAGAAAATGGAGAGTGTGAAGAAGAGGGCAGTCAAGGTGATGAAGTTCATGCCATGTTAATCAATAAGTTAATAACCATATGTTAAGAACTCATTATGTGCTGGGCACTGTGCTAAGCACTGCAGATACAAAGGGCAAAACAATAAGCACTGTCCTCAAAGACTTTATATTCTTATGTAGGAAAGCATATATTTCTATATGGAGCTATTATCTCTGTCAATACATATCTAAGATGTTGTGTAGAGAGGTATGTAGAGGGGTGTGTATGGAAAGAGAGAGAGGGAGAAGGAGAGAAAGGGAGAGGGAGAGAAAATGAGAGGGAGAAAGAGGGAGAGGGAAAGAGAGAGTGAGGGAGAGAGAGGGAGGAAGAGGGGGGGATGGAGGAAGAGAGAGAGAGAGGGAGAGGGAGAGAGAGGGAGAGGGAAAGAGAGAGAAGAGGGAGGGAGAGAGAGAGAGGAGAGAGAGGAAGAGAGGAAAAGAGAGGGAGGGGGGAGGAAGAGAGAGGGAGAGAGAAGAGAGAGAGAGAAGAGGGAGAGAGAGGGGAAGAGAGAGGAAGAGAGAGGGGGAGAGAGAGAGAGGGAAGGAGCGAGAGAGGAGAGAGAGAGAGAAAAGAGAGACAGAGAGAGAATACTTATTCTTTCTACAAACACTACTAAGATGCTATTGGGAAGGTAGTAAATCATCTGGACCTCTAAAATTCACACAATCCTCCTTTGGTCAATTGTAAGGATTGGGAAGAAGCAAGAACCTTGATACTCTCTCCCTTCCACCAATGATTCCTTCTCAGAAACAGTTTTCTCACCTCTCCATTGTCATAAAACTTGCTGGACTTGGAATCTCTTGAATTCTAAAGACTTTAATAATTTATATCTGATTTCTAAGATATAATAAAGTCTTTTTACACAATCTAAATGTTCTTTGTGCAGTGTCACTTCCAGTTTATCCAGTGGCTATCAGAACCATCTATATTGATCAAAGGCTTTTCACATGATTTTTTTTTTCCAGTTAAAATAAGTTCCCGTCTGGTTAAGGTACCATGGTAGTTGGTAGTTAGGTTAGGTAGTTGGAAGAATTTTATTGATTGACTTACCAATACTGTTTCTTCCCTTCCTTCCCCCCCTTACATTTAACATAAAAGAGAAGATTCAGAGCAGAGATGGGGACTATCTTCAAGTAGATGAAAAGCTACCAATTTTAGAGGATTCAGACTTGTTCTGCTTGGTCTAAGAAGGCAGAGCAAGCAACAATAGGCAGAAATTTCAAGGAATAAGAAGAATTAAGCTTCATATCAGAAAAAGTCTAACTTTGAGCAGACTCAAAGTGGGATGAAGTCTTTTCAAAATGCAGGGAGTGCCCTTTCATTAGAGAGAGATATTGAGATAAAGATTGGATCTTGTGTGGAATAGATTCATGTTTAGGAACAGGTGGAACTAGTTCTCTGAGGTCTTTTCCAACTGACATTTTAGGATTCTACTATTAAAAATATCTACTATTTTTGGGGAAAATAGGCTCAGAAGAATTATATAGATGAATTCATTTGAATATATCACTACATCTCTAGGTTTGTCCAAACTCTATAAAGACAGTAAGTAGTCACTTACTACTAAAGTAACCACTTTAGTCTTGACAAAAACATTGTTATTACCTCAAAAAATTGTATCCATTTAATCTATTTTCTTTGTGCAAAGTTGTAAATATTTGAAGCATTAAACTTGTTTTCTCTTTCTATTCATAGCATATTTGATCACATAACTCCCTTCCCCCATAAGACACATAGGGATATTTCAGATTAAGAAGGACACTTAAAAATACATACCTTCCAGTTGAGTTCAAATGTCTAGCTAATTGCATAACCATAAAATATAATTATAATAAAGAAAGAAATTTAAATCAAATACAATCCTCTGACTT
>JAJPUD010003111.1:128379-270987 GCA_023553655.1 Myrmecobius fasciatus | reverse complement strand
ATATATATATATATATATATATATATATATATATATATATATATATAAATTTAAGTTCACTCAAGAGAACTCAGAGAATTAACACTGCCAGGTCACTTGCCATAGCAAAGACTTTAAGAGTTAATAGAAAGAGCTAGTAATGGCAACAACGGAGGTCTGAGGATCTAATTTTGAGTCAGAATGAGACAGTGAAGGAAGCCTTTTGATGATTTCCAGAGAATGCTCTATGTTCATGACTCTGCCAATATCAAATAAAGTCTATATTTACATAAAGTCTAAAGTGATCTCTTTCCTAGAAATGAAAATAAAAGGACTGGAGAAGAAAAGGATCTTGCCTAGTCTGTAGCTTACCAGGGAGAATTATCATTGTTGGGGAAAAAAGATTTTCTAGGATCAAAGACAAGGAAAAGCCTGACTAAGTTGAAGAGGAATTCAGATTTGTCCTGAAAGGTTGGAGGATAAAAATATATGGCACAGAGAAAAAAGAAAAGATGGATCATCATTGGCCATATTCAGTTATATAACATATATATATATATAATATATAAGCATAAACAATTCTATAAAACTCAGATTGTCTCGGGAGTGGGATTGTCAGAAAAAAGAAGCAATTTCTTGTGCTCCAAGGCATGACAATACAATATACAAATGTTAACTATAATTGCCATTGCTGAAATGATGTTTTTATTCTGGTAATATTGTGCCTTATGGCTGATTTCATGTTGTTTTAGTAAGTTTTCAGTGATACATAAAGCAATTCTTGAATATGTCAACCAATTCAAGAAATATTTTCCCAAATGTCATTAATTGCCTACTTAGTCAGTAAAAAAGTAAAACTTTCAAATGTTTATTTTATTCTTTGAGATGTTGACAGATAATTTAAGCCATCTGGTACTGAAAATTCATATGCAGCTCTCAAAACAGCAAAGATCTGAGAAAATTCACTTCCACAAATATTCAGTGGGTGGCTTATAAGGTATTTATCATCATTCATGACATTGTGTAGTACTAATAGAAATAATTACTGATCACAAATTGCATATAATTGAATAAACATGGCCAGATACTGTATATAAACATGGAAAAGAGAACAATGCTATACAGAATAATAGAAAATATATAATCTCATCTCATCTCATCAGACTTTATAATCATGTTTAGTTGTGGGTACCTTGGTTTAAGAAAGACATTGATAAGCTTGAAAATTTCCAGGATATGGTAAACAGATAGTGATTAGCTTTGAGTCTATCATATGAAGATCAATTGAAGGAATTGGTAATATTGAGAGTGGAGAAGAATAGTCTTGGTGGGGGGAGCAGAGTAGAAAGGGGACATGATAGCAGAGGCTATTATGTGGTGAAGTCATTAACTTATTGTTCTTTTGGGGTGCAGAATTTAAGGACAAGGTAAGATGTTGCAAAGAGGCAAATTTGAGCTTGTTTTCAGGAAAAACTTCCTAACAATTAGAGTTATCTAAAATTGGAAAGGGCTGCCTCAAGAGGCAGTGAATTCTTTCTCCTTTGAGGTCTTTAAGCATTGGACCACTGTTAGATTTGTTATATTAGTGATTCTTTTTGTAAATAAGTTGGAATAGATGGCAACATAGTTGTTGTTATTATCACAGAGGAAGTCTAACTATACAGCTCTGGGAATGATTTTGTTACGTCTTGATTATTTTAAAAGAATAATGGAAAAACAGAGGAAGAAGAATATATTAAAGATTAAAGAAAATTATCAAATATAATTAGAGTGCATGAGTAGAAGTCTATTCAAAGAAGAAGGCTTAGAGGAAATAGCTGATACCTGAATCTCCCTCTCATTGAACAGGTCAAAGGAAGGAAGAATATATACACATATACATATGGTTAGAGATAATTAGATTTCAATTAACAGAAATTTGAGGGAAGACAAAGAAAGGATACGCAAATGATTTTATATTTCTTTCTGAAGACAATGTTCTGTGATAGTAGTAGGGACTGTTTTATTTCTTTTTTTCTTTATATCTTAATTACCTAGCATAGAGCCTGGCACATAGCAGATGGTCAATTAAGTCCAATATTTATTTTTTCAAGACATCTTAGTTTTTCAACTAGCATTATTTTCCCTTGTTAAAACCATTAAGTTTTATTGTGGCTTTCCTAAAAAAAAATACTTCAGATGTTATTTTACAAAACTTCACAGTACAGGACTTCACAAAAATTTTTCATGTAACCTAACTAATTTTGAATAAAAAAATGAAAGAACACTATATAATCCAAGGACCTTTTATCAATTCTCATTCTTCATGATCTTTGTGAAATCTTTGTACCTGCTGATGGCTCTGTTCTAGAAATTTTCTCTCTTCTCTGGCTTTGCATAACTCTGCTTTCTATGGATTTGTCTTTCTACCTGTCTAACCACTCTTCCTCCTATGCAGTCCAGTCTCCTATGCAGATTCATCATAGCATGTTTCCTAAATGTTGTTTTACTTCAAGGATCTGTCCTGGTTATTTTTTCTCTTTATGTTATCTATCTATCTATCTATCTATCTATCTATCTATCTATCTATCTCTCACTTGGTGACCTTCTTAATCCTTGTTACAGCTCTCAATAAGTCTAATAGTTTAAGTTGCAGAGAAGGTGGCAACCTGCATTGAAAGAGGAATTTTTTCATACTTGTAGTCCTTTTTTTTTTTTTTTTTTGCTAATACTTCCTAGATGTACATATTCTGCCCTAGTCTCTCCATTGAACTATAGTCTTGAATTACAAACGGCCTATTGAAGGCAGGAATTATTTCATTATTGCCTTTGAATCACCAGTGCCCAGAGCAGGCTTTTAATAAATGCTTCTTGATTGACTGATTGATTGACCTTATAAAATAATGCCCATAATAACTTGAGGGTTCATTACATTTTCTAATTTGTATAACTAATGGGAATCTGAAATATTTGTCAGACCCATTCGTATCAAATGAAATAATGTATATAAAATGTTTTGCAAGTTTTTGCAAATTTTGACATGTAAAGGCTAGCTGACATTTAAGAGGATGCCTTTCCATGCAGTCATTATTATTAAAAAAAATCATGACTGAAATTTTGACTCCAGGAAATTAACTGATAATTGTCATATTTGTCTATCTTTCAAGATCAATATTTTCACATTTTCAGCTGATCTTCTCTAAGCAATTATAACCCAACAATATAAAAACATACTGAATTTCCTCATTTTTTTCTTAGAATTATAATGGTATTTTGATACCTCTTTACTTTCCTCTCTTTTTAGATCTGACAGAAATTTTACTAAGTTGTGCTTTAATTCAATTATAAACTGAGGGAATCAGAAGATTGGAAAATTTCAGAATGATATCTCATAAGCAGAAAGAAGACTGAATTTCATTGTGGAAAGCTGTAATGCAAGTAATGAAAAAATAATCTTACTTAGTGTACTTTGTTTCTTCAAAAAATTTGGTGTAAATGTGATGGGAAACCTGAAAAATACCACCCAATAAACAGCATCAAGATATGGGAAGGAAAACAAACACCATTCTACTTCATTACAAATCGTGATGGCTTTCCAGAAGAGTCAGAATAGAGGAAGGGAAAGCCCAGAAAAGGACACCTAAAATAATCAAGATAATAGAGGATCTTCCAGAAAATAACACACTAAAAATATAGGAGTAGAACCTAAAAGGGCAAGCAATATTAAAAATTAATACAAATAACAAAGGATAAAGAGGTAACATGATGGAATGGAGAGAACCAAATTAAAACTAAGAAGATTTGGATTCAAATCTCACCTCTGAACACATGTTATCTGTGTAACCCTGGACAAATTATTTCAAATAAGTCTAATAGTTTAAGTTGCAGAGAAGGTGCCAACCTGCATTGGAAAAGAAATTTTTTTCATACATGTATTTCTTTTTCTTTTTCTGAGGCAATTAGGGTTAAGTGACTTGCCCAGGGTCACCCAGTGAGGAAGTATTAAGTATCTGAGGCCAGATTTGAACTCAGGTCCTCCTGACTTCAGGGCTGGTGCTCTGTCTGCTGTACCACGTAGCTTCCCCCATACATGTACTTCTTTAAAAAATGAGACAATGAATCCAGTTTCTATCCTTTAACAGAGGATACCAATAATGTAAATTGAGACATGCTCATTAATTCTGTAAAGCTATTCAAAGCTTTAAAAAGAAACTTTTGAGACAAGCAAAAATATGATCATCATTATGCAATCGGTAGTAATCTTATTGAATCTATTACTCAACTATAAGAATATGAATAAGTTCAACAGTGATTTGGAAAAATTCAGTATGATAAATCCATTAAAATTTTAAGGGAATCCCAAGCTTTGCAGTGAGTCTGCCTATGAAATTAGAAGGTTATCAAAGACAAATGTTATCAAAATGCCTCCTTGTCAAGCCTGAGGCATTTTGATAACATTTGTCTTTGATACCATTGTCTGAGGGTGAATAATGAAATGGTTAGAATATGAATTGATCACTGATATTTTTGTGGAATTTCCAAGCTTAACACATTGAAGAGCATGTGATTTTGAAATGAATGAATTATTGGCTATAGTACTTGTTGGCTAAAGGAAAATATCAGCAAATGAGGCTTACTTTAAAATATACATATATATTTATATATCCATTATATAGGGAATAATCAACTGTTATCATTTTAGTTATTTAAAAATACAGAGCCCAAGCACTAGTCCTTGGTAATAGACAATGTTTGCATAAATCCTTGAAAAGGTACCTTTTGAATGTAGCATAAATTCTTAAGTGAAGTGAAAAGATTCCAAAACAACATAATCTGATATTTTCTTCCTGGTACTCCCAATTTTTTCAGAAACTAAAATACAAATAAAAATAAAATAAAAAGTTTCAGAAACTATGATCATTTTCTAGGCTTCAAAAATCCCAACTAAAATCCCATCTTTTACAAGAAGTCTTAAACAACCTTTATTAATTCTAGTGGCTGCTTTCTGTTAATCATTTTTTATTTATCCTGTAGGGAATCAGTAAACAAAGCTGCCTTTACTTGCAAAGATAGCACCTATGGATAGTATGTAGTGTAAGTAAGCTACTACATAATAGCTTGTTTGTATATATTTGTTTGAATATTTTCTCCACCATTGTGAACTCCTTGATGCCATGGACCATCTTTGGCTACTTTTTGTATCCCTAGTATTTAGCACAGTGCCTGGCACATAGTAGATACTTAATAGATGTTGATTGATTGAGGTGGCTATATTTTAGAGTTAAGGATACAACATTGGAAGAAAGTAGATTTATTTGTGGAAAAAAGTAGTTATGTTTTGAGTTGTGTCCTAATATATATACAAAATTCTTGTTTTTAGGAGACTGAAATGGCTGAGAATGACACTTTGACAACTGAGTTCATCCTCACTGGATTTACAAGTCATCAAGAACTTCAGATTCTTCTATTCATACTTTTCCTTATAATCTACCTGATAACCATGGTAGGCAACATTGGACTGGTGATATTAATTTCAATTGAACCCCAGCTTCGCTCACCTATGTATTTATTTCTTGGTAACTTAGCATTTATGGATGCTTTTACTTCATGTGCTATTACTCCCAAAATGTTAATGAACTTCTTTTCTAAGAATAGAATGATTTCCCTTCATGAATGCATGGCACAATTTTATTTTTTTTGCTTTTCTGAAACTTCCGACTGTTTTCTCCTGGCAGCCATGGCATATGATCGCTATGTGGCAATATGTAATCCACTTCATTATCCCATCATGATGTCAAAAAATCTCTGCATTCAGATGATCACTGGATCACTTGTAGGTGGCAACCTGCATTCCATGATTCATGTAGGCTTTCTATTCAGATTAACTTTCTGTAAGTCAAACCAAATCAATCATTTCTTTTGTGATGTTCTTCCTTTATACCGACTTTCTTGTACTAACCCTTATATTAATGAATTGATGATATTCATCTTCTCAGGCTCAATTCAAGTCTTTACTATAGGTGTTGTTTTGATGTCTTATCTTTATATCCTTTTTACTATCTTTAGGATGAAATCAAAGGAAGGACGAGGCAAAGCCTTTTCTACTTGTGCATCCCATTTTATATCTGTCTCAATATTCTATGGGTCTCTTCTCATTATGTATATTCGGCCAGGTGCAGTTAATGAAGGAGCCATAGATATACCTGTTGCTATTTTTTATACAATAGTAATTCCCCTTTTAAATCCTTTTATTTATAGCCTGAGAAACAAGGAAGTAATCAGTGTCCTGAGAAAAATCATGGAAAAAAAAATCTCAGGGGAATTCGGGACAAAATTTGTACACTGAGGTACCTTGATTTGAATATAATTAAACTTCTCATAAACAAAATTATCCAAAAAATATGGAAGAGTAATATTTTGGATAGGACCAACTCAGAAAAAAATATGAAGTATAATTAAGAAAGGAATTGATAAATACAAACAGGAACTAAGGTACTATGATTATCTAAATTTCAAGTCCTGAAAAAAAGATTATTTTCATAATAGATTGTGTCAGAGTTAGTCATCATAAAGCTCAAAAAGTCAACACATCACCAGAGTTAAATGTGGAAAATAGGAATCTATTAAATATTATTCATAGTACCATGGAACTATACCTTTGTAGGATTCAGTAGGAAATATAAAGGAAGATGTGTCAATATTAGGGAGTGGAAGTTGATTTTGTACAAAATCTTTCTCTTTCTTTGTGATCTCATTTCAGGTTCCTAGAGTATAAAATGAATGATGAAAATATAAAATAAAAAACCACTAGGAAAAAAATTCAATCAGATTAAAGCAAAAACAGAGGCGATTCTTCCCCCCAAAAACCCCTCAAAAAATAGCCTTGACTTTCAATGACTTCAAAATAATCACTCCTTATTTAGACTAATAGGCTCTTCTGTGATACTGCTTGGTTCTAAATATGAAGTTTTCTGAAGTGTTTGCTTTAGAAAGTGGATTTCTTCAGAAAACACATTACATCATAAACATCATGCCAAACCTTGGTGTTCTATAAATATTATTAAACTATTATTAGTATTAATTAGTAGTATTAATCTTGAAATCAATTCATCATACTTGCTTAAATGAGGCTGTTTGTTTTGAAAATATTATCTCTCATGCATTTTATTCTTGGTAAAGTTATTCTTGAATTAATCAAAAAGCTAAAGAAATATTTCCCCCAAATGGTGTTATCTGTCTTCTTAGTAAATAAAAATGTAAAACTGTGTAATCTTTTTGAATCCAGAGTAAATTATTTTATTTATGGACTTATTATTTAAAATACTTGCCTTATATTAAAATTTCATTTATTGCAGTATTTATAAATTTATAGCAATTAAATCAGAAGCATTGACCCAACAAACATTTTATTTTACTACTGCTCTTGCTGCTGAGGGGTATTCAAATAATATCTTGAAGATATAGTTCCTGCCCTGAAATGATTAACAATCAAATTGGCACACAAGGGAAATATGAACAAAAAAAGAGAATAAAACCAAACAGTATACAATATGATGAAATGCTAGATTGGGTGATTCAGACATTTTGTGGGAATTCACCGGAGAAAGAAATCAATGAGAGCTAGTGTAGTCATGGAGAAATTTATAAAAGAGATTGATTAAGATTTTGAAAAATGAGTAGGATTTGAATAAGGAAGGCTAAAGGAAATATTTCAAGAAAGAATTATAGACTAAGCAAAAGAAAGAGAAACAGTTATGAGAAAGCCTGTGAGGACACTAAGGATAGAAGTTTGATTGGAGTAGAGAATTTGTGCTGGGGAGCAATGAGCTTGGTTAAGTGAGAAAATCCACATAATTGAGGACCCTAATTGTTCAGTTGAAGAATTTACAGACTTTATCCTGTAGACAAGTAGGGAGTCACTGAAATTTATTAAATAGTCCTGAAAAATGGGAAAGCAACAACAATAAAACAATATTTTAGAAAAGTTAATTTACTTCTGGCAGAGTAGATAATGGTGAGAACTAGGACAAGATGGTGTGATAGAAGAAAAAAGGCCTGCTTTTGGAGGAAAAATGGACAACAGATGTGGACTAATCTGAATCAGAGAAAGGAGCAGATGGAGGAAGTCAAAGAAATATGAAGTTGTCAGGACTCAGTGAAATGGTTTTTGTAGGTGAAATGATGTCACTGAAAAAAATGAGATAGAAGTTGTTTTTTCCCCCTGAGAAGCTGAATTTATTCATACATATGTTCAGTGTAAGAAATGGCCACAATCAAAGAACAGGAGAATAAAAAAGAATCACTGAAGGAGATAATTCATTATAGTCCAAAGAGGACTGAATGAGGAGATAATAGTCTTAAATGCTAATTAAAGAATGTGCATTCTTCTTTAGCCACTAATAACCTATGTGGCTTTGGGTATGTAACTTTTAACCCCGTTTTCTTTACCAACTAAAGAAAAATAAGTTTGGCCAAAAATGAACTAAAAATCCTTTAAGCTTTAATATCGTATATTCTAATTGTTGCAGAGAAATGAATGTTGAGAAAATGGATATAGCAGAAAGAGAAGTTTTTGTTTCAATATGTTTGGAAGTGAAAGAAAAAAAATACAGTAGGTTAAATAGCAAGGTCCAACAAAGGATTTTTATTAAAAATAAGGAAAATAACTGGACAGCTGAAATTCAGGGTGTTGGGAATGAATCAATAACTAATTTGTTAATGCCCAAACATTTCTGAAATTTCTACTGTGGATCAGACACCATACTAAGTGCTGGGGATGCATAGATAAAAACAAGCGCATATACATGTGAATATTACATGTGAATATGAGTACACAGATATGCATGTGCACATATATACTTATACATATATAATACGTGTGTACACCAATACGTAAACATACTATATGTGAATTGCTGCACTCACAGATAAGAGTTGAGGGACACCAAAGATGAATAAGCAATGCTAAAAAGTGCTTGGCTATTTTCCAATCGATAAATGGTCAAAGGATATAAACAGACAATTTTGAGGTGAAGAAATTAAAACTATTTCTAATCATATGAGAAGGTGCTCTAAATCACTAATAATCAGAGAAATGCAAATTAAGACAACTCTGAGATACACTACTGAGATACTACTCAGATTGGCTAAGAAGACAGGAAAAGACAAGAACAAATGTTGGAAGGGATGTAGGAAAACTGGGACACTGATACATTGTTGATGGAGTTGTGAACAGATCCAACCATTCTGGAGAGCAATTTGGAACTATGCTCAAACTGTGCATACCCTTTGATCCAGCAGTGTTTCTATTGGGCCCATATCCCAAAGAGATCTTAAAGGAAGGAAAGGGACCCACATGTGCAAAAATGTTTGTGGCAGCCCTTTTTGTAAGTGGAAACTGAGTGGTTGTCCGTCAGTTGGAGAATGGCTGAATAAATTATGGTATATGAACCAGCAGGATGATTTCAGAGAGGCCTAGAGAGACTTGCATGAACTGATGCTGAGTGAAATGAACAGAACCAGGAGATCATTATACATGATAACATCAGCATCATACGACGATCAATTCCAATGAACGTGACTCTTTCCAACAATGAGATAATTGATGCCAGTTCCAATGATCTTGTGATGAAGAGAGCCATCTACACCGAGAGAGAGGCATTGTAGGAACTGAATGTGGTTCACAACATAACATTCTCACTCTTTTTGTTGTTGTTCACTTGCATTTTGTTTTCTTATTCATTTACTTTCTTTTTTTTTTATCTGATTTCTCTTGTGCAGCAATAGAATTGTATTAACATGTTCATCAATATTTGATTTAACATATACTTTAACATGTTTAATATATATTGAATTGCTTGCCATCTAGGGGAAGGGATGGAGGAGAAGGAGGAGAAAATCTGAAAACACAAGGCTATGCAAGGATTAATGTTATCAAATTATCCATGCATATGTTTTGAAAATAAAAGGTTTTATTTAAAAAAAAAAAGAAAAAAAAGTGCTTAGTACGTTCTTACACTTTAAAGGGGCTAGTTTTCCTGGCCACAGGAATAAAATGATCTGGACAGACTGTCTAAACTAAGTTGATGGTAACCCATAGGCCTCAAACCTATCAGAGAATTAGGGGATGTCTGCTCTGAACATGTGAAGACTTCCCTGGCACAATGAGCAGATGAGAACAATTTGTTCTAATGGCCATAAAGGCAGCTGAAGGAGATGCTGTGGAGTGCTTAGAGTTTGACATTGAAGATTCCAAGGTCATCCACTACACCTAGGGCCATGGCTAGTTGTTTTACCTGATTTGTTTTACCACAGTACTTTGATGACTCAGGAAGAGGGAGTAAGACTGATGACTTTGTGTAACAGCCTCACTTAAATCCAATTCATGTACAAGCCAAGACATCCTCCATAATGTCATTGGTCTTCTTTGAAAATGAAAGATGATGTATGACCCTGGGCAAGTTACTTAACCCCAATTGCCTCAGCAAAAAGCAAAAAAAAAAAAAAAAAGAAAGAAAGAAAAATGAATACCAGATATATACATGTATATGTGTATATATGTTTCCCAGAAACATTTTATTATATATACATGCTATATGTGTACATATACACATATGTGTATATAAAATATATTCATAAATATGCAAATCCATACATATGCATATATAAAACCAGACTTAGTATTTTCATCAGTCTATGGAACTCCTGGATAGAGAAACTCCCTCTACTAATGCAGACTTGTACTTTCTTTTCAACTTATAGTCTGAGAGCATTCCCTGAGAAATTAAGTGACTTGCCCAAAGTCATATGATCAATATGTATCAAAGACAGAACTTGATTTCAGGTCTTCCTAGCTTCAAGGTTGAATCTCTATCAATTGGATCACACTGCCTTTCTAAATAAATATATGCAGATCCAATACAAAATGAATGCAAGATTACTTAGGGAGAGGACTATCAGCTGATGGGATCTGGAACGACTTCAAGTGGAAGGTGATTTGACCATGTGGCTCACTTATTTAACCAACTCCAAAGGCTTCTTTTTGCCCCCTGAGCCCTTACTTTATTTATACATTATGGCCCTATCCAATCTGGGAACAGTCTCTCCTTTTAGACTTGTTGAACATGATTTGCCCCCTCACAAGTTATGACTAAACTTACTTTTTCTCTGGTCTTCTACCTAATTCTGTGCCTTTGCACTGGATGTTCCTTATCTCTAAAATATCCTCCTTCCTTATCTCCACTTCATCAAGTTTTACTCTTCCATTTATGCGATTTCTCTCTGTCAGAGAGATACACCAGCTATGTGATGGTAAAGGTTAAACAGCCTTGGGGAGGTGGGGTAAAGAGGCAGCTTTGGTGGGGAGAATATACTCAGAATACATTTTAAAAGTTTTTTCGTTCAAAAAGCATTATTAACTCTTTATTAAGTCTAGGCCATTACCAAAACAATAAATCAAGTCCTGATTTGTTGCATTTGCTGATTTATATTTATATTTTTATAAATGTTCATACTGAAAATTTAATATTTGGCTCTCACTAGCTAGTTAGAGCTGGCTCTAATATATCCTGGTATATATAGTCACATTTGTTCAAAACAAATGGGAGCCATGAATTGTCAGATGGTCATAAAAGACATTATAACCTCTTTTAAAGAGGAAACCGAGCCACAGAGAATCAGAGGTAATTTTGCATTTAAGATTAGACCAAAAGCTAGGTATATTACAGAATAATGAGACAACTAGTTATCCTTAAATTATGCTTAATCAAGCCTAACTAGAGACCCTTTTTCTTCTCTTTTTCACCCACTTCTCAATACCTATTTAGTGGGCATGATTATTGTAGTGCCAGGGAAACTGAGGAGAATAGAGACTGATTTAATTTTAAAGTGGAGAATTTAATAAACTACCTGACTGATGGGACTATTGTCCAAAGCATTCAGTGCAGAGTAACTGGGGCACAGAGTTTATATTGGATTGTAACTAGCAAAGCAAGCAGATACTAAGAGAAGCAAAAATAATGCAGTTAGGTAATTTCCTTGTTTATCATCAGGCAGCTGCTATACCAGAAAAATATATATTTTTACAGCCTAAAGCAAAAACAGGATGCATACAATGATGGGAATGAACTTATGTTGTCAGTAATTTCAGAGAATGATGGCTGATCTTATTTTGGAAAATACCTTGCAAGTGTGATGAACAAAAACAGCAGAAAAACAGAAATGGGAAGGGCCATTCTTATACTTATTATTTTGATTTATAGCGTGAGAAGGTCAAGTTTGGGTTCTCATGAGAAACCAATAGGGGTATTTTTAGATTCAACATTATAGTCTAACGACAATATTTGGGGTGAGGTGAGAAGACTTATGAAATGTCTCATTATTCTAAAGAATTAATTTGTACAAATTCTGATTCTCTTGAGTTGGATATTTGCAGAGGAGATGAGCAGTGGAACATATGTCCTTAGATGCACACCAGAGTGGGAGTGCAATGAAAGGTAGATCATAATTGGAAAATGAGAGTAGAACTTGCTTAAATTTATTCTCTTTCTTTGTATTCCCATCTCAAGCATCAAGAGTATTAGATCAATTTTGGTGATGTTAAATAAAATTTGCTAAAACAAAATATAACTTTTTTAGTTTCAGCTGTTGTGCCACAGTTCCATGTCTCAGTTCCCTCAATTGCTGTTTCAGTTTTCCTTATTTGTTCTGCCTCAGTAGCAACTCCTCCCCCCCCCCACTTCTTGACCATCAGAAATAATTGGGCTAGCATTCCAAAGGAGTCATAAAACCTCCAGATGGTCAAACTTGACGTACCCCTTATATTTTGGTCTCAGACTTACTGTCTCCCAGTTCCTTTTCCAGGTTTATCCCAAGCTTCCTTTACTCCCTACATGTCAGAATTGAATTGATAGTCTTTTCCTAGAAATCCAATTCCCCCCAGTGCTCAACCCTCTTCTTCTGTTCCTTCTGCCTTGTGATCTCTTTGTTCCAGGGAATCCTATAAGAATCCTATGACCAGGGCACAGCCAAGATGGCTGAGTGAAGACACAACTCTCTTTGTCCTCCTCTGACCTTCTCTCAAACCAACAGCAGATTAAGCCTCTGCACTGATTTTTAAGTCAAAGAACCCACACATATTTGGACTACAAAACATTCCTTGCAGAAGTTATTTTGGAAAAGCTCCAGAGAAGGTCTGTTTCAGTGCCTGAGGGCAGTTTGCCGAGTTCAGGTGCAGCTACGGGAGACAGAGCAGGAAGCTGGGCGGGACTCAGCATGGCAGGTTCTAAGCACCTGGGGAGTCTATCTGAGGCTCTCAGGACACTCTGCCCTGATTTCGTACAGGTGCTTTGGCAGATCTGCCTTTTGCAAAAGGTAGATTGTAACACCTTGCAAACGCAGGACCTAGACGTTTGGCCCAGCTCCTGAAGCCAATCAGCCAGATTGCCCCAGGCAAATTACTGCAGCTGCTGCTTCACTGCTTTAAAAAGACTTCAAGCTTTAAAAAATGAGTAAGAAACAGAAAAGAGCTCTCACCATAGACAGCTTTTATGGAGAGAAAGAAGGGCAGACCCCAGATCTTGAGATTCCTAAAGGCAAAGCAACTCCAGAGGAAGCCCCAAAGGAAGACATGACCTGATCCCCCTTTCACAAGGCTTTCCTGGAAGACTACATAAAGAATCTCAAAAGAGAGTCAAAAGAGAGTTAGATGAGAAATGGAAAAATGAATTGAGATCATTGCAAGGAACCCCCCAAAAGAGATGTGATAAAGACACTAATTTACTGAAAAACAAAATTGGTGAAATGGAAAAAGTATGCAATGAACAAATTGGCCAGTTACAAAAGGAGCTAAAAAAGGTAACTGAAGAAAATAATACATTAAAAATTAGAATTGAACAAATGGAATTGAATGACTCAAAAGGACTTCAAGAATCAGTCAAACAAAAACAAAAAAAATGAAAAAATAGAAGAAAATATGAAATATCTCCTAGGAAAAACAACTGACCTGGGAAAATAGATCTAGGAGAGACAATATAAGGATTATTGGACTTCCTGAAAGCCATGATGAAAAAAAGAATCTAAACACTATCTTCCAGGAAAATATGAAAGAAAACTACCCTGATGTTCTGGAATCAGAAGGCAAAGTAACCATCGAAAGAATTCACCAATCATCTTCTGAAAGAGACCCCAAAATTAAATCCCCAAGGAATATCATGGCTAAATTATAGGACTATTGCACCAAGGAAAAGGTATTACTAGCAGCTAGAAAGAAACAATCCAAATACCAAGGAACTCTAATTAGAATCACACAACATCTGTCAGCCTCCACATCAAAGGATCAAATGGCCTGGAACTAGATATTCTGAAAGGCAAAGGAACTTGGATTGCAGCCAAGAATAACCTATTGAGCTAGAATGAGCACTATCTTCCAGGAAGAAGATGGTCATTCAATGATACAGGAGAATTTCACCTATTTCTAATGAAAAGACCAATCTGAACAAAAAATTTTACTTCCAAATACAGAACTCAAGAGAAGCATAAAAAAGTAAAAAGGAAAGAACGCTTGAGAACTATATTTCTATTATGGGTATACTTAAAGAATGGGGGTACAATTTGATATTACTTTGATAATATGAATAAGAAACTAGAGGTGGAAGGGCTACCATACTGGGAAAAAGAGGGAAAAGGTGGTAAAATAAGGTTAAAAAAAGGAAAAATAAGGTAAAATCTCATGAAGAGGCAAAGAAAACCTACTATAATTGAGGGAAAGAAGGGAGAGGGATGAGCATTGTGTAAATCTTACTCTTATCAGATTGGGCTCTAAAAGAGTATATCAGACACATTTGGTTTCACAGACAAACTTGTCCTTCCTTATGAGGAAGTAGGAGGAAAAGGAGGAAAAGAAAGGGATAGAGTAATAGAAGAATTAGGGGAAAAGTGAAAAAAGGGAGAGGGCCTTTAAATGGGGGAGGACTGTTTGGGGGAGGTGGTCATCAAAAGCAAAATACTGGGGAGGGGGGAAGGAAGAAAGGGGAAAGGAAAGATAAAAACATAACTTGGGTAAATAAGATGGCAGGAAATACAGAATTAGTTATTTTAATTGTGAATGTGAATGGGATGAAATCTCCCATAAAGCTGAAGCAGATAGCAGACTGGATTAAAAACTAGAATCATACAATACCTTGTTTACAAGAAACACATCTAAAGCATAGAGACACAAACAGGATGAAGGTAAAAGACTGAAGCAGAATCCACTATGCTTCAAATGAACAAAAAAAAGCAAGGGTAGCAGTCCTGATCTCAGATCCAGTAAAAGCAAAGATAGATCTAATTAAAAGATATAAGGAAGGAAATGATATTTTACTAAAGGGTACCATAGATAATGTAGCAACATCAATATTAAACATATATGCACCAAGTGGTATAGCATCCAAATTCCTAGAGGAGAAGTTAAAAGAGCTGCAAGAAGGAATAGACAGCAAAACTATACTCGTGGGGGAATCTCAACCTTGCTCTCTCAAAATAAGATAAATCAAACCACAAAATAAATAAGAAAGAAGTTAGGGAGGTAAACAAGAAGTTAGAAAAGTTAGGTATGATAGATCTTTGGAGAAAATTGATGGAACTTATACAAAAATTGATCATGTGTTAGGGCATAAAAACCTCAAAATCAAATGATGAAAGACAGAAATAGTAAATGCATCTTTTTCAGATTGTGATGCAATAAAAATCACATTCAATATAAGGCCAGGAGAAAAGAGACAAAAAATTAATTGGAAATTAAATAATCTAATCCTAAAGAATGAATGGGTGAAAGAGCAAATCATAGACATAATCAATAATTTCATGCAGGAGAATGACAATAATGAGACAACCTAACAAAATTTGTGGGATATGGCCAAAGCGGGTATAAGGGGTAATTTTATATCTCTAGATGGTTACTTGCATAAAATAGGGAAAGAGAAGATCAATGAATTGGGCTTACTATTAAAAAAAAAACCTAGAAAAAGAACAAATCAAAAACCCTCAATTAAATACCAAATTGGAAATTCTGAAAATAAAAGGGGAGATCAATAAAATTGAAAATAAGAAAACTATTGAACTAATAAATAAAACTAAGAGCTGGTTTTATGAAAAAACCAACAAAATAGATAAGCCTTTAATTAATTTGATTAGAAAAAGGAAAGAGGAAAATCAAATTGTTAGTCTCAAGAATGATAACAGAGAACTTTCATCCAATGAAGAAGAAATTAGAGCAATAATTAGGAGTTATTGTCCAACTTTATGCTAATTTTTTAGATTTGATAATCTAAATGAAATGAAAGGATATCTACAAAAATATAGACTGTCCACGTTAACAGAAGAGGAAATAAATTATTTAAATAGCCCCATTTTAGAAAAAGAAATAGAACAAGCTATTAATCAACTCCCTAAGAAAAAATCTCCAGGGCCAGATGGATTTACATGTGAATTCTACCAAACATTCAAAGAACAATTAATTCCAATACAATATAAACTATTAGAAAAAATAGGGAAAGAAGGTATGCTACCAACTTCCTTCTATGATACAGATATGGTACTGATAACTAAGCCAGGTAGGGTGAAAACAAAGAAAGAAAAGTGTAGAACAATTTCCCTAATGAATACTGATGCAAAAATCCTAAATAAGTTATTAGAAATGAGATTACAGAATGTCATCCCCAGGATAATACACTATGACCTAGTAGGATTTATATCAGGAATGCAGGGCTGGTTCAATATTAAGAAAATTATCAGCATAATTAATTACATTAATAACCAAACTAACAAAAATCACATGATTATCTCAATAGCTGTAGAAAAAGCATTTGATAAAATCCAACACCCATTCCTATTAAAAACACTAGAGAGTATAGGAATAAATGGGCTTTTCCTTAAAATAATAAGTAGCATCTATTTAAAACTATGAGCAAGCATCATATGTAATGGGGACAAACTAAACCCATTCCCAAAAAGATCAGGAGTGAAACAAGGCTGCCCACTATCACCATTACTATTTAATATTGTATTAGAAATGTTAGCTTTGGCAGTAAGAGAAGAAAAAGAGATTAAAGGAATTAGAGTAGATAATGAGGAAACCAAATTATCACTCTTTGTAGATGATATGATGGTATACTTAGAGAACCCTAGAGTCTCAACTAAGAAACTACTAGAAATAATTCACAACTTTAGCAAAGTTGCAGGATACAAAATAAATCCACATAAATCATCAGCATTTTTATATATTACCAACAAAGTTCAGCAGCAAGAGATACAAAAAGAAATTTAATTCAAAATAACTTGATAGTATAAAATATTTGGAAATCTATCTGCCAAGGAAAAGTCAGAAACTATATGAACTAAACTACAAAACACTTTCCACACAAATAATGTCAGATCTAATCAGTTGGAAAAATATCAAGTGCTCATGGGTAGGCCAAGCGAATATAATAGAAATTATAATACTACCCAAACTAATTTACTTATTTAGTGCTATCCAAACTTCCAAGAAATTATTTTACAGATCTAGAAAAAATAGTAGCAAAGTTCATCTTGAAGAACAAAAGGTCAAGAATTTCAAGGGAATTAATGAAAAAAAATGCACTGTGCCAGATTTAAAATTATATTATAAAGCAGCGATCATCAAAACCATTTGGTACTGGCTAAGAAATAAAGTAGTCGATCAGTGGAATAGGATAGAATCACTGGAAAAACTAGGCAATAACTATAGCAACCTAGTGTTTGATAAACACAAAGACCCCAGCTTCTGGGATAGGAACTCATTATTTGACAAAAACTGCTGGGATAATTGGAAACTAGTATGGAAGAAATTAGGGCTTGACTCACACCTGACACCACATACCAAGATAAGATCTAAATGGGTTTATGATTTAGATATAAAGAGTGATATTATAAGCAAATTAGAGGAACATAGGATAGTTTACCTCTCAGACCTGTGGAGAAGGAAGGAATTTGTGTCCAAAGAAGAACTGGAACTCTTAATTGAACACCAGATAGATAATTTTGATTATATTCAATTAAAAAGCGTTTGTACAAACAAACCTAATGCAGACAAGTTTAGGAGAGAAGCAACAAATTGGGAAATCATCTTTACATTTAAGGGTTCTGATAAAGGCCTCATTTCTAAAATATATAGAGAATTGACTCATTTATAAGAATTCAATTTACTCACCAATTGATAAATGGTCAAAGGATATGAACAATTTTCAGATAATGAAACTAAAACTATTTCTAGTCATGAGAAGGTGCTCCACATCTCTATTGATCAGAGAAATGCAAATTAAGACAACTCTGAGATACCTCTATATATTTGTCAGATTGGGTAAGATGACAGGAAAAGATAATGACAAATGTTGGAGGGAATGTGGGAAAACTGGGACACTGATGCATTGTTGGTGGAACTGCGAACGGATCTAACCATTCTGGAGAGCAATTTGGAACTATGCTCAAAAAGTTATCAAACTGTGCATACCCTTTGACCCAGCAGTGTTTCTATTGATCTTATATCCCAAAGAGATCTTAAAGGAAGGAAAGGGACCCACATGTGCAAGAATATTTGTGGCAGCCCTTTTTGTAGTGGCTAGAAACTGGAAAATGAATGGATGCCCATCAAGTGGAGAATGACCGAATAAACTATGGTATATGAATGCCATGGAATGTTATTTTTCAGTAAGAAACGACCAGCAGGATGATTTCAGAGAGGACTGGAGAGACTTGCATGAACTGATTCTTAGCGAAATGAGCAGAACCAAGAGATCATTGTACATGGCAACAATAAAACTATACGATGATCTATTCTGAAGAGCATGGCTCTCTCCAACAACGAGATGTTTCAAACCAGTTCTAGATGTTCAATGATGAAGAAAGCCATATACACCTAGAGGGAGAGATCTGAATGTGGACCACAACATAGCATTTTCACACTCTCTATTGATGTTTGCTTGCATTATGTTTTCCTTCTCAGGTTTTTTTTTTTCCTTTCCTTTACAGCAAGATAACTGTATAAATATGTATATACATATTCAATCTGTCAAATATTTTAACATAATTAACATGTATTAGACTTCCTGCCATCTAGGGGAAGGGGTGGGGAGTAGAAGGGAAAAATTTGTAGCAGAAAGCTTTTCAAGGGTCAATGTTGAAAAATTATCTATGCATATGTTTTGCAAATAAAAAGCTTAAAAAAATAAAAAAAAAATAGAATCCTATGATCAAACTTACTATTTGTTGGACCTGCTTGAGATCCAGTCAGCTGGCATGTCTATCAGTCTAAACTCGCAATGGACTGTGTGTTTTGAGACAAGAGTCCCAGCAGTCCCGATCCACAGCTATGGATTCTTAACTCTCAATTAATATCAATAAAGTATTATCTAATCTCCAATGTGTTATACTGCCTTAGCTTCTCCCTGAGCATTACACAGCAAAGGTGACAGGATGAAAGTCTTCAGTCAAATCTATCTTTCTCTACAGGTATTCTTAGTCTGTGGCCCATGAATTTTAATTTTTAAAAATTTCATTATTGCATTTCAACAAAATTAGTTTCCTTTGTATTCCTATATATTTTGTTTTATGAATTTAGAAAAATGATTTTTTAAAGAGGCCTATAAGCTTTGCTAAATTATCAGTAGTTTAAGAATTCCTATTCTCCACTGTATGATAATCAACTGTGATAGACTTAGCTCTTTTCAGCAATAGAATTATCCAAAAGATTCATGATAGAAATGCTATGAGAGAAAACTGGAATCTGAATGTGGATTGATGCATATTATTTTCATTTTTTCTACTTTTTCATGGTTTTTCCCTTTTGTTCTGATTCTTCTTTTACAACATACTAAGGTGGAAATAGGTTTCCATGGCTGTACATGTATAACCTATATCAGATTGTTTACTGTCTTGAAGAGAAGGGAGGGAGAAAAATTTGGAACTCAAAATCTTACAAAAATGAATGCTGAAATTACATGTAATTGGAAAAAAATCCCTCATACTCAAGCTAATTTGGCATGGTCCATGATGTCTATCTTCAACCAGCTGCTCTTTCATTAGAGTGAATACAGGGGTGATAATGTTTATGAGATTATTTAAGTCACAAGAGGAGGACATAATTGTCTTCATTTGGATAGCATTCTCTTCTTCATAATTAAATGTTTAAATAGCTCAAACATTATTAATAACTATGCTTTCTCTTTCTCTCTCAACAAGAGACATTCTTCAATTAATAGGTGGTTAAATTATATGAACTTGAAACTTTCAAAAGAGAAAATGCAAAATACTAAAAATTAGATTAAAGAATGTTATGGAAATTAAATGGTCAAAGTTGATGGAGGAGTTTTACACCACTTTGTTCTATAAAGCCAAAAATGATAGATAGAGTGGATAATGGAAATTAATGTTGATATTGAAGCATATCAAGACTATGATCATGGACTTGTTCACCAAATGCCCTAATGACAGAAAATTGCTTGAATTCTGAAAGAACTTTTAAAATATGAAGGAAAAAATAAAAGTGAATGCATAGTGGAGAGTAAACATAAAATAATGTTACAACAACATAAAAGATAACAAAATAAAAAATACAAAAAGAACAAAAAGATGTGAGAATGGTTTAGAAAAATACATAGAAGGCAAAATCCATGGTTTTTAAGGGATGTCCAGAATGAGAGGTATATGTACCTATCCTATTAAGGCAGCTAGGTGGTGCAAATGAATAGAGTGTTGGGCCTGGAGTCAGGAATACTTATCTTTCTGAGTTCAAATCTGGCCTCAAACACTTCCTAGCTGTGTGACATTGGGCAACTCTGTTTCAGTTGCTTCATCTATAAAATGAGCTGGAAAAGGAAATGGCCAACTAGTTTACTGTCTTTGCTAAGAAAACTCCAGATGAAGTCACAAAGTCAGATATTACTGAAAATAGCTGAGCAAAATCACACAAAAAACCCAAAATATACTCTGTTATAACAGGATTCTTTGGAGGCGTTGTCTCAGGACAGAATTCCAAATGGGATGTAGAGCATGCATTTGACACTGATGGAATTTCCAAAAGTAAAACATCTCAGAATGTAACATTTCTAAATGAATGATTGTGGAAAAGGCAATGAGAATTTATTAAATACTTACTAAATGCCAGCATTTTATAGATATCTTCTCATTTAATTTTCACAATAATCTTGGGAGAAAGGTGCTATTAGTAAGCCTCTTTTGTAGATGAAGAAACTGAGGTAGGTAGAGGTTAAGTGCATAAGGTCATGCAGTTACAAACTATCTGAGACTGGGTTTGAACTAAGGTCTTAGAACTCTATTCATTGTACCATCTAGCTATGATTATTTGTTTGCCTTGAGTAAATAAGTACCTACACATGAAATCTTAGTTTTAGAAAAATGTACATTATTCCAGAATATAAATATAAAATTCAATACACTTGCTCTCATATTACTTGTTTGGAAATTCTGAGTCCAATTCTTTGCTCCTTGCTCTTAGAAGAGGCTTGAATTAACCCAGAAAGGGAAGAATTTTTCTACATGGGATTTTGCCAGAGGAATCCAAAGGAAAAAAAAATTCATATCCATACAATCGGGAATTTTTCTGTCTAGTACTCTGGAAAGTTTCAGAGTTTGTGGCCACATAAAATGACTCAGTGAAACCCATCTTTTCTTATAACAGGACAGACATGAGAGAAGGGCAATAGAGATGGTTTTCAAGTCTTATGACCAAAATAGTTAGAAGGAAGGAACAGATATTTTGTTAGAATCTTGTGCATCTTATTTTCAGAAAAAGACTGAATTAGTGGAAGAATTAGTAGAGAACACCTTGACAAGTAACTCACTTTTCCCTCACTTGTTTTACAAGTTTTTTCAGAGCTGTAGATCCTTCTCTTCTCAGAATCAATTCAATTTTTCAAAATAATTAGTATCAAAGATGGCATAGTGAAGACATAACTCTCTGTGACCTCCTCTGACCTTCTCTCAAACCAGCAGAGAGCAGGTTTAAGCCTCTAAACTGGTTCTGGAGTCAAAGCACCCACAAATATTTGGAGTATAACACATTCCCAAAAGAAGTTACCTTGGAGGAGCTTTGGAACAGGTCTGTTTCAGACAGGCAGGGGGTTGGTCAGCTTGCTGAGCTCAGACAGCTGCTCCAGGAGACAGGGCAGGAAGCCGGGGCGGGACTCAGCTTGGCAGATTCTAAGCACCTGAGAAACTCATGGGAGACTCTTGGGCCACTCTGCCCTGATTGTGGGCAGGTGCTTTGGCAGATCGGCCTTTTGTAAAAGGTAGATTGTAACCCACTGCAAAGGTGGGGACCTAGCCAGGATAGTGCAGCACCAGAAGTCAATCAACCAAACTGCCCCAGGGCAAATTAAAGCAGCTGTCACTCCTCTGCTTTAAACAGACCTCAAGCTTTTTAAAAAAAATTAATAAAAAACAAAAAAGAACTCTCACCATAGACAGCTTTTATGGAGAACGAGAAGAACAGACCTCAGATCCTGAGGTTCATAAGGGTAAAGCAATTCCAGAGGAAGCCACAAAGGGAGACATGAACTTGTCCCCATTTCATGAGGCTTTCCTGGCAGATTGTATAAAGAATCTCAAAAGAGAGTTAGAAGAAAACTGGGGAAATGAAGTGAGATCATTGCAAGAAGGATATAATGCCCTACAAAAGAGATATGAAAAAGACACCAATTCACTGAAAAACAAAATTGGTAAAATGGAAAAAGACACCAATTCACTGAAAAACAAAATTGGTGGGAAAAAGACTGCAATGAACAACAAAATTCAATTGGCTAATTATAAAAAGAGCTTAAAAAGATAACTGAAGAAAGTAATACATTAAAAATTAGAATTGAAGAAATGGAAGTGAATGGCTCAATAAAACTTCAAGAATCAGTCAAACAAAAAAAAATGAAAAAATAGAAGAAAATGTGAAATATCTCCTAGGAAAAAACAACTGACCTGGAAAATAGCTCTAGGAGAGACAATCTAAGGATTATTGGACTTCCTGAAAGCCATGATGGAAAAAAGAACCTAAACATTATCTTCCAGGAAATCATGAAAGAAAACTGCCCTAATATTTTAAAATCAGAAGTTAATATCACCATTGAAAGAATTCACCAATCACCTCCTGAAAGAGACCCTAAAATTAAATCCCAAAGGAATATCGTGGCTAAATTTCAGGACTATCACACCAAGGAAAAGATATTACAAGCAGCTAGAAAGAAACAATTCAAATACTGAGAACTATAATTAGAATCACCCAGGATCTGTCAGCTTCCATATTAAAGAATCAAAGGGCCTGGAATCAGATAGATATTCCATAAGGCAAAGGATCTTGGATTACAGCCAAGAATAAGCTATCCAGCTAGAATGAGCATTATCTTCCAGGGAAGAAGATGGACATTTAATGATATAGGTGAATTTCACCTATTTCTAATGAAAAGACCAGATCTGAACAAAAAATTTGACCTCCAATCACAGAACTAAAGAGAAGTATAAAAAGGTAAAAAGGCAAGAACTCTTGAGAACTATAGTTCTACTATGAGTATACTTAAAGAATGGGGATATAATTTGATTTTACTTTGATAATATGAAAAAGAAACTAAAGGTGGAAGAGGTAGCATACTGGAAAAAGAGGGAAAGGGAGGTAAAGTAAAGGCAAAAAAGGAGGTTAAAAATTAGGTAAAATCTCATAAAGAGGCAAAGAAACCCTAATATAATTGAGGGAAAGAAGGGAGGGGGTGAGCAGAGTGTGAATCTTACTCTCATCAGATTGGGCTCTAAAAGAGACTACAGACACATTCGGTTTCACAGAGAAACTTGTCCCTCCTTATATGGAAGTGGGAGGAAAAGGAGGAAAAAACTAATAGAAGGAAAAGTAGAAGAATTAGGGGAAAGGTGTAAAAAAAGGAGGCGAAGATCTAAAGGGGGAGGACTGTTTGAAGAAGGGGGTCATCAAAAGCAAAATACTGGGGAAGGGGGAAGGGAGAAAGGGGAAAGGAAAGAGAAAAACATAACTTTGGGTAAATAAGATGGCAGGAAATACAGAATTAGTTATTTTAACTGTGAATGTGAATGGGATGAACTCTCCCATGAAATGGAAGCAGATAGCAGCCTGGATTAAAAACCAGAATAATACAATATCTTGTTTACAGGAAACACATCTAAAGCATAGAGATACATACAGGGTGAAAGTAAAGGGCTGGACCAGAATCTATTATCCTTCAAGTGAACAAAAAAAAAAAAAAAAGCAGGGGTAGCAATCCTAATCTCAGATCAAGTAAAAGCAAAGATAGATCTAATTAAAAGAGATAAGGAAGGAAATGATATTTTACTAAAGGGTACCATAGATAATGTAGCAACATCAATGCTAAACATATATACACCAAGTAGTATAGCATCCAAATTCCTAGAGAAGAAGTTAAGAGATATGCAAGAAGAAATAGACAGCAAAACTATACTCATGGGGGAATCTCAACCTTGCTCTCTCAAAATAAGATAAATCAAACCACAAAATAAATAAGAAAGAAGTTAGAGAGGTAAACAAAATGTTAGAAAAGTTAGGTATGATAGATCTTTGGAGAAAATTGAATGGAAACAGCAGGGAGTTTACTTTTTTCTCAGGGGTTCATGGAACTTATACAAAAATTGACCATGTGTTAGGGCCAAAAACTTCAAAATCAAATGCAGAAAGTCAGAAATAGTAAATGCATCTTTTTCAGATTGTGATGCAATAAAAATCACATTCAATATAAGGCCAGGAGAAAAGAGACAAAAAATTAATTGGAAATTAAATAATCTAATCCTAAAGAATGAATGGGTGAAAGAGCAAATCATAGACATAATCAATAATTTCATGCAGGAGAATGACAATAATGAGACAACATAACAAAATTAGTGTGATACAGACAAAGCGGTTATAAGGGGTAATTTTATATCTCTAGATACTTACATAAAATAGAGAAAGAGAAGATCAATGAATTGGGCTTACAATTTAAAAAGGTAGAAAAAGAACAAATTAAAAACCCTCAATTAAATACCAAATTGGAAATTTTTAAAATAAAAGGGGAGATTAATTTTAAAAAAATTAGTGTCTTGGTATCATATCTTTATATCACCTTCTCTATATTCAGTCAAAGAGGGATGAAGGAAAGCATCTTCCACTTGTGCATCCCACTTTGAATTTGTCACAATACTCTATGGTTCTCTTATGATCATGTGCATTAGATCAGGTTCAATTTATGAAAGACATGTAGGTATGCCTGTTGCTATTTTTTATGCAATAGTAAATTCCTCTTTTAAAATCCTTTTATTGGGCAGCGGCGGCGGCAATAGCGGTGGCGGCGGCAGCGGCAGCGGCAGCGACAGTAGTAGTAAGCTTGGCAGTAGCAGTTGAGCTTGTGGCGACGGACGGGAGTCCAGTCGTTGGAATAGAAGTCTCTCAAAATGGCAGATGACCTGGACTTCGAGACGGGGGATGCAGGGGCATCAGCTACCTTTCCCATGCAATGCTCTGCCTTGCGCAAGAATGGCTTCGTGGTGCTCAAAGACCGGCCCTGTAAGATAGTCGAGATGTCCACCTCCAAGACTGGAAAGCATGGCCATGCCAAGGTTCATCTGGTTGGTATCGATATCTTTATTGGGAAGAAATATGAAGATATCTGCCTTCAACCCACAACATGGATGTGCACAATATCAAGAGAAATGATTTCCAGCTGATTGGGATTCAGGATGGCTACCTGTCACTGCTTCAGGACAGTTGGGAGGTGAGGGAGGACCTTCGTTTACCTGAGGGTGACCTTGGCAAGGAGATTGAGCAGAAGTATGATTGTGGAGAAGAGATCCTGATAACAGTGCTGTCAGCCATGACAGAGGAAGCAGCTGTTGCAATCAAGGCCATGGCAAAATAACTGGCTCCCAGGGTGGTGGTGGTGGCTGCAGCAGCAGCAGCAACAGCAGCAGCAGCAGCAGCAGCAATCGGCTCCTGAAAGAGGCCTTCCCTCTCCTCCCCAGCCTGGTCAGGCTTTGGCCCCACCCTGGCTGGACGCCTACTCTATTTCTTTGATGTTTTATTTTGTTTTTTTTTCTCTCAGTCCAGGGAGCTTCCCCCACCCCCTCCCCTTTAGTCCAGCCCTATCTCCTCCAACCCCTCGGACAAGATGGGGGCAGGGCCTTGGTAAAACTGCCCCTTTCTCTTCCCCACCTCACACTACAGCCCTGTTGGGGGACAGGGGATGGGGGCTCCTTGATATTTAGTTTTTTTCTTTTCTATTATTCAATCTGGAAGCAGAAAGCTGTGGATTCTGGCAAAAATCCTCTGCCCCCTCTCCCTACCTTCTTGTCTGGCCCCCTTGTTCCCTATACCTCACCTAGCACCACTCCCTCCTCTAACAGGGGACCAGACTATCCCTCCTCCCCCAATCTGCCTGTGTCTTTCCCCAAATCTCTTTAGTGGGAGAAGAAACAGGAGTGGGGAGGGGCTCTGTTCCCCTCCTCAGGCATCCAGGAGGGCCTCTAGCACCCATGGGCCCCACCTCTCCTTGCGGTTTTCTCCCTGACACATTTGTTAAAAATCAAACCTGAATAAAACTACAAGTTTAATAAAAAAAAAAATCCTTTTATTTATAGCTTGAAGAATGAAGAAGTAATTACCGTACAATCTCAGGACATTTTGAAGCAAAATTAGTACATAGAGTGATGCAGTATTCAAGGCCCTGTGAAATATTTCAATTCCAAGTTCTAAAGATGTCCAGCACACTTTGTCTATTTCTGATCAGAGTTCAGGGGTGGGGGTCCCCTAACTGTATCTTCAATTAGAACACTCCAGACTTTCTGCCCCTAAAGAACATCTCTTTGGAAGATTCAGGTGGCTCTGGAGCATTTCTACTTGGAGCAAATAGAATTCTAACTTGTTTACCTGTGCTAGGCTAGTTTTTGTTTTATGACACCTTTCCCGATTATCCCAATATCCCACTATCTGGCTTACTTTTTTAATGCACTGCTGAGTTAAATGAAACAGCTTACTACTGTTTCTCTTTGAATTTGTGGATCATTATTCAATCTACTGCCCTTTGTAGATCTTTCTTTTTCTTTTCTTTTTTCGGCTGAGGCAATTAGGGTTAAGTGACTTGCTCAGGGTCACACAGCTAGGATGCATTAAGTGTCTGAGGTCAGATTTGGACTCAGGTCTTCCTGACTTCAGGACTGGTGCTCTATCCACTGCGCCACCTAGCTGCCCCTGTAGATCTTTCTTAAAGCATATTTGGGAGAGCTTTGCTCCTCTTTAAAACCTTCATGCTTGTCATAAAAAGGAAGAAAAATACATTATGTGGTGAGAACAAGAGATTGTTGTTGAATACATCACATACACAATTAGTTACCCTATGAAATGGTGAGAGCACCTTGCTGACAAAGGTTTATATAGTCAAATTTATAGTTTTTCCAGTAACAATATATGAATGTGAGTGTTTGTCTATAAGGAAAACTGAGTACTACAGAACTGATGCTTCTAAAATATAGTGCTGGAGAAGAATTTCGAGAGTCATTTGGACAAAAAGTAGGTCAAGTGATTCAATACTTACAGAAATTAATACAGCCTGTTCACTGGAAACTCAAATTCTGAAGCTGAAGCTTAAATACATTGATCACATAATGAAATGAAACTCATTGGGAACAACCCTGATGTTGGGGAAGATTAAAGGCAAAAAGAATAGGGAATGGCAGAGGATGAAATGAATAGATAGTATCATGAAAGCAATGAACATGAACTTGGATAGACTTTGAAAAACAGTGGATAGAAGGGGCTGGTATGCTATATTCCATGGAGTCATAAAGAGTGAGACATGACTGAATGATAAAATAACAAAAATAGCAACAAAGGCAAGAAAAATCCTCATCATATCCTCCTATGGTGAACGTATAGGAAAACATGAAGAAAAGTCCTATAGAATGGGCAGGCATGGTGGGGTTGTGATTTGCATCATTGGAGGAGATAATGCATACATCAGCCCTATTTGACTATAAATGAGCAAAGTGAAGTAGAAGAGTAATTATCTTCTTAAATTGATCAAAATAGATAGCACCACTATATAATTAAAGTTTTTAAACTTATTTTTTGTCAATAGCAAATTTATTTTAAAAATTATCTCTATAATATGTATATGTATACATATATATCTTCAAAAATTTTATTCACTTTGTGTTTGTAGACATAGATGCTGTATATTATGTATTTATTGTCTATCCTGCCTCTACATCTTTCTCATCCATCTCCTCTCTATGTATATTTCCTCCTGGGGGTTAATTCCTTGTTCCTATCCAATTAGCTTCCTGATTGGTCTTTCTGACTTCAGTCTCTCCTGTCTCTAGTCATTTTTTAAGCTTTTACTATGTGCCAGGCACTGTGTTAAAAACTCAAAAGATCATCATTGTCCTCAAGAAGCTCACAAACTAATGGACAGACAACAAGCAAACATATAAAAACAAACTATATATGATAGAAAGGAACAAAGTAGTAGAAAGCAGGCGCTAGAATGAGAAGTTGGGAAAGGCTTCCTGTAGAAGATTAATAATAATAATTAGCATTTATATAGTACCTACTCTGTGCTAAGAAATTTGCAAATATGACTCCATTTGATTTGGGAGGTAGGTGCTATTTTTATCACCATTTCACTGTTGAAGAAACTCAATTGAAGCAAACAGGAATTAAGTGACTTGCTCAGTCCCAAAGCAAGTAAGTGAATGAGGTTAGCTCTGAATTCAGAAGTTGCAATACTCTAAAAATAATGTATGAAGCCCAGTACTTGTATATAGGACTACCATTAAAAATCTTTTGGTGACTGTCACTTGATTAAACCTAAAGAAACTTACAGGACAGCTAATGGAACATTTTATATTCCAAAGAATGAATGGTTATTATGTAAAGGATGACATGTATTCATATATTTGGGCCAGTGATGCAATTAGTGGGATGTCACTAGGCAAAAGGATGCCCTAAGAATGTCATTGAGAAGAAACAATGACATTTCTATTTCAAAATAACCATAAAGGCATTATTCATGTTAAAAAACTTCAAATCATACATTCTATTGTATATAATATAAACACATATGCACATATATATTTATACATACACTACACACAAATTATATATATATATATTATATATGTATATATGAGTGAAGTATAATATTGCAGTGTAAGAAATGAAAATTATAAAGAAATGTGAGAAGATATACAATCCAGGAGTTCAAATTCTAGGCTTTCATTGGCTAAATTCATTCTTGGAGACTTCTCGAAAACTTCTTTGGTTCCTTTGACTCCTCCCTTTTCAACCTAATCAAAGAATCTCAAAATTTAGCAGGTGTCTAAATCTCCACAGATATGAATAATAGGGCTTCAATTATCAGGCAAGCACTCCAGTGTAACAGTGCAAATCAAATATAAAATCCTTATTTTACTCTATGGCAATACACGGAAACTCCTTCTTATTCATAGAAGTCCATAAACAATAACTCATATTTATTAGGGACTTCTAGTTTACCTGGAGAAATTAGTTTATCTTACTCAAATGTTCTTTTTTTCATATGCAAAATAAAGAGATCAGAGGGCAGAACCTCCAAGTCCTTTTTGGGTTCTAAATTTATGATTTTATGGACCCAAAGAACACACAGGATCAAAAATCAATCAAGGCAACACATTTACCTTTTATGGAATCCCACGTTCCACCCCTATGATTTATAAAACCTCTAGCTTGACAGTATTGAGCTAAATATTTGGACTCACTCCCAGAAGGGAAATAAGTCTTGGAGTTGCTGCTGAGAAAATCTCTTCATCCCAGATGTGCATATTCATTTAATCATGGTAATAGCAGAGGAGATAAAATCCAAATTTTTCATTTTGATATTTTGCTTTAGTTCCTTGTGATCTGTTCAGTGACAGCCCATGTGCTCATTTTTCATTGTGGGAACTCTCTCTAAATCTCTAGAAGCAAAAAGTTTGTAAACTCTCACCAGCTGCAATGTGTCTCTGATTTGCTGCTACATATGCTAACTAAGGTAACAGAAACACTAATTAGACAATACTTTTCAATGCCTAAAATGAACCTTTATTTCTCAAACATACAAATAATACTCAAAAAAAAGACTATCGTGAAAGGTAATTTAGAAGTTTCAGCAAGCTTCTTTAAAAAAAAAATAGCATTTTTAAAAATTACACATCAAGACAACTTTTAGCCTTCATTTTCACAAGATATTAAGTTCTGGATATTTCTTGTTCCTTTCCTCCCCTCCCTTCTTCCTAGAATTGTAGGCAATTTAATATAGGTTATACATATGTTCTTAAGTAAAACATATTTCCATATCAGTCACAGCTATGAAAGAAGAAACAAAGCGCAAGAAAAAAAACACACAAAAACAGAGTAAAAGTAAATGAAAAAAGTATGCTTCCACCTGCATTTAAAGTTCATCAGTTCTTTATCTGGATGTAGATACCATTTTTATTCATGAATCCTTTGTACTTGTCTTAAATCATTGGGTTGCTGAGAAGAGCTGTTGTTGCTAATACTATGTAAAATGTTTTTCTGATTGTGCTCATTTTATTTTGCATAAGTTCATACAAGTCTTTTCAGGTTTTTCTGAAATATGCCTGTTCATTATTTCTTATTGCACAAAAATATTCCACTACATTCATACACCACTGCTTGTTTAGCCATTTCCCCAACTGAGGGGTCCCTCAATTTCTATTATTTTGCCACCAATAAAGAACTGCTATAAATATTTTTTCAAATGTAGGTCCTTTTTCCTTTTTTTATAATCTCTTTGGGACACAGACCTATTAGTAATATTTCTGGATCAAAGTGTATGCCCTTGATTGCCCTTTTCATATAGTTCGAAATTGCTTTCCATAATGGCTGGGTCAGATAACAACTCCACCAACAGTACATTAGTGTACCAATTTTCCCACATTCTTTATTATTTTCCTTTTTTGTCATATTATTCAATCTGAAAGATGTGAGGTGGTATCACATTTCTTTTAATTTGTAATTCTCTAATCAAAAGTGATTTAGAACACTTCTTCATATGCCTGTAGATAACTTTTTTAACTGAAAACTGTTTATTCATGTCATTTGACCATTTATTAGAGGATGACTTGTATTTTTTAAAATTTGACTCAGCTCACTATATATGAGAAATGAAGCCTTTATCAAAGAGATTTGCTGTAAAGATTGTTTCCCAGATTTCTGCTTTCTTTCTAATCTTGGTTGTGTTGATTTTATTTGTATAAAAGTTTTTTAATTTGATAGAATCAAAATTATCTCTTTTACATTTTTTAATGATCTCTTTTTAGTTTGGTTATAAACGCTTCTCTTCTCCACACTTCTGACAGGTAGACTATTAACAGAATTCTTTCTTGCAATACTTCATGAGATTCCTTCTGCCCACACAACTTTCCCTGCTATGACAAGTCTCCAAATCTCTGTTAGCTAATCAACACCACCCTTGAGTCATGTGGACTTACTTAAATCTCAAATGTGGGCAACAGAAGTCATCTCTACTTAGGAATAAGTGGTTGACTAAAATCTCAGATTACACTTTAAGCTAAGGTTGTTTACCACATAATTCAATTGGCAATTTACTTCAGA
The DNA here is from genome assembly GCA_023553655.1 of Myrmecobius fasciatus. Lineage (NCBI taxonomy): Eukaryota > Metazoa > Chordata > Mammalia > Dasyuromorphia > Myrmecobiidae > Myrmecobius > Myrmecobius fasciatus. The sequence continues at coordinate 239,363 of JAJPUD010003111.1, read as the reverse complement.
ATTACTGACAAAGTCTTTTATAAAATTTTCTCATTAGTGTTGTATCTTAATGGAGGAAATAACAATGTTTATCAATTGATTTCTTTTTTTTTTTTTCTGAGGCAATTGGGGTTAAGTGACTTGCCCAGGGTCACACAGCTGTTACGTGTCTGAGACCAGATCCGAACTCAGGTCCTCCTGACTTCAGGGCTGGTGCTCTATCCACTGCGCCACCTAGCTGCCCCGATCAATTGATTTCTTTAAGCAAATGTTGCTTAATAGACCAGTCACTAACTTTCATTAAACACATACTATATATCAAACACTCTGCTAAATGCTAGGGATACAAAAAGACACAAATTACAGACCTTGGTTTCGAGGAACTTACAATCTAATGGGAGAAAAAATGAACAAACAAATATGTATGAAGTATATACAGGAAAAATAGAAAATATTTAAAAGAGGGATGGTAGTAGAATGAAGAGGGGTGGGAAAAATCTTTCTGTAGAAGATCAATTTTCATTCAGCTTGAAAGAAGCTAGGGAAATCAGGATGTAGAATGAGGAGAAAGAACATTCTAAGAATGGGGAAGAGGAATAGAGCCAAAGTAGTGGAATGAACCAGGAAGCTGCTGGAGCCCTCCCAATTTTCCTCAAAAACCTCATAAAAACCATGCCCCTGGACAAAGTCTGATTGAATGAAATCACTATCCAGGTTAAAATAGATAAGAAAGAATTCAAGAAAGATCTGTCTCATTGTAGTGAAAAGGGTGTTCAGCCTAGCTCAGAGTGTATCTGGAAAAGTCAGTGAAAGGGTTTTAATCACACCAGATCTGCCACTGAGGTCCTTGGTCCTGGCTCAGCAGGAAAGCAGACCAGTGGGGCCTCCACAGTTCCAGTGCAGAAGACAAATTGCCAACTTGGAAAACCAGGCTTTTCTCTGGAGAGAGAAGATAGGGTTACCCATCGCTGTGATCAAGATACCAAACATAAGGAGACCCTGTGCTCAAAGCCAAGTCTCAGAGTGGCACAAGAAAATTGGGGCAGTACCTCTGCACTCCAGAAACAGAGAAGACAATGAAGAGAAAGGAGAAAGAGAGCAGGGAGAAAGGAAGGAAGGAAGGAAGAAGGGAAGGAAGGAAGGAAGGAAGGAAGGAAGGAAGGAAGGAAGGAAGGAAGGAAGGAAGGAAGGAAGGAAGGAAGGAAGGAAGGAAGAAAGAAAGAAAGAGAGAGAGAGAGAGAAAGAGAGAGAGAGAGAGAGAGAGAGAGAGAGAGAGAGAGAGAGAGAGAGAGAGAAGGAGGAAGGGAGGAAGGAAAACACAGAAAAGAATCTTAAACATAGAAAATTACTATGGTGACAGGAAAGACCAAAACACCAATTCAGAAGAAAACAAAATGCCCATTTGGAAAATCTCAAAGGCTGATACGAATTGGTCCCAAGCCCAAAGAGCCTTTATCTGCCAAGTCACCCTTGGGGGGTTGATTGTACATTTTGCTAGAGACTAGGTAATGAGATTGGATGCTCTGAGGGGGCAGTCCAACTCAAATCTTCAGAGGTAAAAGGAAAAACAAAAAGTGCACCAATTTATGGGTATCCATTCAGTTTCCAGTTTCTTACTACTACAAAAAAGAGCTGCCACAAACATTTTTGCACATGTGGGTCCCTTTCCCTCCTTTAAGATCTCTTTGGGATATAGGCCCAATAGAAACACTGCTGGGTCAAAGGGTATGCATAGTTTGATCACTTTTTTGAGTATAGTTCCAAATTGCTCTCCAGAATGGTTGGATCTGTTCACAGTTCCACCCCCAATGTATTAGTGTCCCAGTTTTCCCACATCCCCTCCAACATTCATCATTATCTTTTCCTGTTATCTTAATCAATATGACAGGTGTGTAGTAGTATCTCAGAGCTGTCTTAATTTACATTTTTCTGATCAATAGTGATTTGGAGCACCTTTTCATATGACTAGAAATAGTTTTAATTTCTTTATTCTGAAAATTGTCTGTTCATATCCTTTGACCATTTATCAATTGGAGAATGGCTTGAATTCTTATAAATTTGAATCAATTCTCTATATATTTTAGAAATGAGGCCCTTAGCAGAATCCTTAACTGTAAGAATGATTTCCCAATTTATTGCTTTCCTCCTATCTTGTCTACATTAGTTTTGTTTGTACAAAAACTTTTTAACTTAATATAATCAAAATTATCTATCTGGTATTCAATTAAGAGTTCCAGTTGTTTTTTGGACACACACATTCCTTCCTTCTCCACAGATCTGAGAGATAAACTATCTTATGTTCCTCTAATTTGCTTATAATATCATTTTTATGTCTAAATAACCCATTTAGATCTTATCTTGGTATGTGGTGTTAGGTGTGGGTCAAGCCCCAATTTCTTCTACACTAGTTTCCAATTTTCCCAGCAGTTTTTGTCAAATAGTGAGTTCTTATCTCAAAAGCTGGGGTCTTTAGCTTTGTCAAACACTAGATTGCTATAGTTATTGCCTAGTTTGTCCTGTGATCCTATCCTATTCCACTGATTGACTATTCTATTTCTTAGCCAATACCAAATGGTTTTGATGACTGCTGCTTTATAAGATAGTTTTAGATCTGGCACAACTAGGCCACCTTCATCAGCAATTTTTTTTTTCCATTAATTTCCTTGAAATTCTTGACCTTTTGTTCTTCCAGATGAACTTAGCTACTATTTTTTTCTAGATCTGTAACATAATTTCTTGGGAGTTTGATTGGTATGGCACTAAATAAGTAAATTGGTTTGGGCAGTACTATCATTTTTATTATATTCGCTCGGCCTACCCATGAGCACTTGATGTTTTTCCAATTGACTAGGTCTGACTTTATTTGTGAGGGAAGTTGTTTGTAGTTTTGTTTGTAGAGTTCTTGACTTTCCCTTGGCAGATAGATTCCCAAATATTTTATACTATCTGCAGTTATTTTGAATGGAATTTCTTTTTTTATCTCTTGCTGCTGAACTTAGTTGATAATATATAAAAATGCTGGTGATTTATGTGGATTTATTTTGTATCTTGCAACTTTGCTAAAGTTGTGAATTGTTTCTAGTAATTTTTTAGTCGAGTCTCTAGGGTTCTCCAAGTATACCATTATATCATCTGTAAAGAGTGATAATTTGGTTTTCTCATGATCTACTCTAATTTCTTTAATCTCTTTTTCTTCTCTTATTGCCAAAGCTAACATTTCTAATACAATATTGAATAGTAATGGCAATAGTGGGCAGCCTTGTTTCACTCCTGATCTTATTGGGAATGGTTCTAATTTATCTCCATTACCTATGATGCTTGCTGATGGTTTTAAATAGGAAATTTAAATAAGGAAAAATCCATTTATTCCTATACTCTCTAGTGTTTTTAATAGCAATGGGTGTTGGATTTTATCAAATGCTTTTTCTGCATCTATTGAGATAATCATATGATTTTTGTTAGTTTGGTTATTAATATAGTTGATTATGCTGATAGTTTTTTTTTTTTTTAATATTGAATCATCCCTGCATTCCTGATATAAATCCTACTTAGTAGTTATTGTGAATCTTAAAGTTTAAAAAGAAAGTAATGTAAAGACAAGGGACAAGAAAGATTAATATGCAAAAGCAATTAATAGTTTAAATGGAGCATCTAGTTAGAAGGTTTATTGATTTGAGAGCACATTTAAAAAAAGAAAAAGGGAGAAGAGTGTGTCAGAGAAGGAGTATCAGGAGGAGATAGAGATGGGACAGGAGAAGAGATGGTGTGAGAGAAAGAGGAAGAAAGAGAGGAAAATGGCTTGATGGAAATAGGGGACAGAAAGGTGCTAGTTCCTAGTGAACTTACTATTTGCCAGGGAAATGGAGATACCCATGAGATTGGGGCATGTCTTTGATTGGCAGACTGGATCCTAGGGGATTTGGCACCCTAAAAAGGTTAACTGTGAGAAGTGGGAGTCGGGAAGCATGGTGGAGTAGGGGGAAGGGCTGTCATGTGGAGTGGGCCCTGTCAGGTTAAATTGTTAGGTGACAAATTTAATTTCCCTCTCCCCCCCATTAGGTGTGGTGCAGCCACTTATTAACCAACTGCAGCTCCTTGTTGATTGAAACATTAATTGCTTATATTGTTTAAAAGAATAGCCTACATTTACATGGTGTTAATAACTGTTTTATTTTTATTTTTCAAGTCTATAGCTGCTCTAAGAAGTTTGTTGGAACCCTAAGTTTTCTGAAATCGATTTATTTTTAGGAAGATGTCCCATCTGTCTTCAACAAATTATTTAATGTTTATCTAAGTGCATAATGGTCTCCTTGTTTAAGGAATATAACAAAAAGCAAGTGCAGAATTTTAACCTGATTTGATAAGTTCATAGGGCTATTTCCAAAAAGTTTATAAGGACTCTTCAATTGCAGGAAATTGACAACATTTTTTTTTAAGAATAAAGAAATTGTTAATTTTGATAAGATTCTTTTATGTGAAATTAAGATTCTATATTCTGTATGAGTTTTAATTGATTTTATTGAGTCATCTTAAAGTTGTATCCATTATTTAAAGGGACTCTGTGAATAATAGTTTTTGCCTTTGTTCCTTTGAAAATATTTCTGTTATGGACAATATACAATTTTAAATTTTTCTATGTGTTGGGCATTTTAAAAGTAAAATGATTTGTGTAATGTTGAACTTAACCAACTACTTAGTTATGAAAAATAAACTATGAATCTCTTACTGTGATCCTTGAGAGCTAGATTCATCTGGAGCTTTGATTAATGAGAATTGCAATTGGAGATTTAAAAAAAAAATCTCTTGGGGACTGCAGCTGATATTTATTTGGAGTTTTAAATTCAGGTATAACTGTCTTGATTGTCAAGCTAGTGATCCACCATCTGAAAGGAATATGCCACAAGTTAATCAGAAGAAGTTGTTACAGATGGAAGTTAACTTCTTGGCCTCGCTGAAGGTAGGATCCTTCTGACTCAATTTCCCAGTGGTTTTTTGAATGAGAACCCACCTGATTACTCCTGAATCTAGTTTAAGGTGGAATTGTTAAAATTACCTGAAGTGAAAGTGCTTTAAGGTTGCTTTATCCTGTATGTGCTCTCAGGTCAAGCCCTGAAGGACCAGTTTTGATACTATTTAAATAATGTCCTTGATTTTTTCTCATATAGCAAATTTCTGTAATCAGAGCAAGTTGTCAGTGGAAGATATAAAACCCATTACAAGTATATAGATATCTTCATTTGCAGCTCAGCCTGGTAGGATTCTTTGCTGCTATAAAATTTGTAACTCTTGTTTCCTGGGGCTAGAGTTTCTTTATCTAAAGACCTACTTTTACCTAAGTATTTGGGGCCACTCCCACTTTCCCTTTTGTTCCCTAGAAGAAGCAAACAATCTTATCAAGCCCTGATTAGGATAAGGTTTGTTTTTGTTTTTGTTTTTGTTTCTTTAGGACCCGGAAAGCTAAACTAATCTGTCTAGAGCCTTTTATACTGTAGGTTGATGGAAGGCAGGGCTAGGTCCTAGGGGTCTCTGGAACCCTATCCTAGACCCCTTACTTACTTCTCAAAGATCTATACTGACTTCAAATGCATTTTTAATGTTTTGCATGATCATGGGGGCTATATGGAAAGAAAGAAACAATTCCCCATTAAGTATGCAGGGAAAACAATTACTGCTAGCTGTCCATGGACCTAGTGAGGTTTCTGCTGTTTCCTAAAGGAAAGGGAATTCACTTCAGGTGAAGGGAACTAGGCTTGCAGATCAGCTGCCCATGTCACTGCCTGTTTGCCCCTGATCCTGGCAACTTTAAATCCCCAACTCCTGACTCCTGCATTCCCTCATATAATTCCCAGCAAGTAAATTCTGAAAGGACTGTTAAAAGGGCCTGCACATGTGCCCGTTGCAGGGGCTTCAAAGTGCTTTGTTTTGTTAACACCTGTACTAGTTGGATAAAAGCTTTTCCTTGTAGAGCTCTAGGGTTTTTGCTGGGAGAGATTATACTCACTGAAAAGCAAAATGTTCTACCCATTGCACCTACTCCTTTGAGGAAAAACTGTTTAGACAAGAAGCATTTATGATAGCCTCATCTCCCCCCCCTTCTTCTGGGTGGGTTTCTGGTTACTGTTACTATCCTTAGTGACCTCCATATTAACTCCACTTGTATTTATTCTTTTTTTTTTGCTCATATTTAGTCCTTGTATTTTAATATACTTGTGAGTGTTGGCTCTTTCAGTCTCTGAGGCATGACATTCCAATGACTTAGTCAACCTGAAATCTCCTCAGACCTGATTCTGACATTCAGCACCAGACACCGCTGTTGTAGCCTACAAGTCACTTGTCTCCCCTTTTCAGTCTGGACCCCAGTGGGTAGTGCCAGCTATATGCCTCCTTGTCAGCCTGAAGCAGCTCTAGAAGATGAGACCTTCCTCCCTTTTCCCAAATGAGTCTGGGTCTGGACTGCTTGAGGTGGGACTGATGTGACAATAGCCCTGAAGCCCCTGGGCCTCCACAGTGCTGTAGTTCTATGGCTGCCAGATGCCAGTCTCTTCTGGGATGACTGAGTTTCCAAGACAGATAGTGGGAGTTGGTGGAAGCGGGGTTTCCAATTCCTGCTCATTGTTTTAAGCAGCAATATCCAGCTTGCTTATGTGCTTAATTACTAACGTAGTTCAAGATTTAGCTAAAGTTTCCACAGATGTGCTGGTGTTGGTTCTAAATGATGGAGGGCAAATTACAGTTAGTACTGAAGAGAGTGCCCAGCCTGAAGGCCTAGGCCACAAAGATGGAAGATGTATGTATTGGGGTGAGAAATCTTCAAATGAATAAGAAAGAGGGGGGACTGAACTGGGACTGATTGGATGAAGCTTTCTCAGTATTGAGACTAAGTCACATGATCCCTATACCCAAAGTGGGAAGATGAGGTCATGGGCCTCAGGTTTCAGGAAGTCACATGATCCCTATTCCCAGTCTTGAACCCTGGGTTGCTGGGAGTCATGTGGTCTCTAAAGCCCACAGGAAGCAGACCATGTTGGTCAAGGATGGTTATGTTCTTTTAGTCTATCCAATGAAAAGGCTCGTCTTTTGTTTTTTAAATCTTGGGGAAGCCAGAAACTGGTTAGGGGTACATGATGGGAGTTGGGATGGCTCCCAAGTGTGTGTCTGGACTTCTCTGTGAAGGGATTAAATAATTGCTTTCTTTTTGTATCTGAAAAAAAAAAAAGAAAGAAAGTACACAGTCTACTTGACACTAGAGATGCACTATACAGTAGCATCTTTTTCAAGCTAATAAACTAGGCTAATGGGACCAATGAACCAATAGTCCACCTGGCAAAACAATATTAATAACCAAACTATGGGAAGAATATATCAGAATTCCCACTAAGTGATTGTATGAGACATAAAAATGAGCTCAAACTTGTTTTGTACCTCTGCATATTCTTAACAATAACCTACTGGACAGTACTTTCTCTTCAGCAAAGATGAGGCATTCTTAATTCTCTCTTCAGCCTATTTTCCCTCTATCACTCATTTCCTCCAGTATTCTAAGCTGACATTCACATTCCCAACAGTAGTAGGCAGATATACAACTATAGCAATAAACCCATATAAAGCCTTAGACTAAGTTTTAGCCTCAAGAATCGACCAAAATCTAAGTTAAGGGATAAGAAGCTATTTGCTGTATCCCATTAGGACAGTCACAATAGGTTACAATTAACATGATTATGAGTTCCCATTTTATCTTAATGTGTTTGACTCAATCTATAATTTTTTTTAAGTATGAAGCACTATGCTACACATTGTGGATATAGACATTAATTTAGTCATAGTCCAAATTCTCAAAGGACTTATATTCTAATAGGAGAATGAGATAGAAAAATGACTAAGGGATAACTAGAATGTATCTGAACTTTGGCAGGAAGTGAAGTAGGGGAGGAAAAAGGCTTGGTAATTATATCTAATAAGCTACCAACTTACAAGTAATTAATTATCTGGTGGATAGCATTAAACAGCTTCTGTTTGTTAAAGGGTTTCATAGGAATGTAGTATAGCCTGTTCAGCACCCAAGCAAATTAGCATAGATATATGTGGAGAAAACGTGGAAAATCTTCCATAAATAAAATAAGACTTCTCCAGAATTTCCAGATGAGTTACCAAATTATGTATAGGAATGTCAAATTGATAGTTTGCCAGAGAAGTTGTTAGTTGTGAGAATTATCCAGGAGACCTGCCACTGAAACAATGTAGAGCTACAGATTTCACTTCAGCATAGAATGAGAGTGTGTTATGTTCATGTTGCACAAAATAGTTACAGTTTCTCTACCTGGTTCCAGATGATTATACTTACTATTTTACCTCCTGAGTGCTTTAGTAACCCCTGGCTGCTTTTGGTCCAGCACTAAAGGAGCCTTGGGGATAATGAAATAATTCCTTAATTAGCTGCTGAAAGGGAACTTCAAAAGGGAAAGACATTGTCATTCTCCTACTTCCATCTGTAGAGCATTAGCAAGAGCCTTAGAATTTCTTCCTATGAGGATGGGGCAAGAGAAACTTTTTCTCCAACCTGGGTACTGTGTGGCCATGGATATATAGCAGCTAAAGTGCTTAATCTGTTTAGACAAGCCTGAAACTGAATCTTAGACCCTTAATGACTCTGCTGTTTGGCTTTTCTTTCCTGATTATAGGTGACTCAAGATGCACATGCTCAAGTTTTCAGGTGACCTTATAAATTTAGAGGTCAAGAAGTCCTAAAAATTAATTGGAATGGGAGGCGGGAAGGGTTTCTACATTAGAGAAAATAAACTCCAGTATAATGAGGAAAACATGAAGGAGATAGTAAGGAAATGAGAAAAATGACCTGGCTATGTGTGAATGCAATAGAGGTAATCCATTAGATGAGAAGGACAGGAGCCAATTTCTCAACTTGCTGAGCTCATCAGTAGTTATAATTGTTAGACTATAAAAATCCTTTGAGTTTGGACAATGAATAAATTATTCTCTATATCTGCAATATATAGCATAGTACTTCATATATAATATGTTATATATAATTGCTCTCTATGAACAAAATGCTAATGGATTTCTGTTACAGAGAAGTGAAAAGACTAAAAGAAAACTTCTTTACTTTCAAAGTTATGGAGGAGAATGAATTGTTCTAAAGTAAACAAAGAGAAAAAAGAACTAAAGAGACAGAAGAATTCTAACTGGTATTGGGAGGTGGGAGGATAGAAAAATGTCACATAGAAAAGAGAGGGAAGAAGAATCATAATGAACACTGGTAGTTATGCAATTAACATATGAGGCTTTTCTTTCTTTTATCTTTTAATCTGTTTTATTAACATTTCTTTTTTTTTAAGTCTACAATATAATAGGGAGGTAATACAATAAAATCAAACTTGAATTTATAGTGTTTGTCAGTTTCTGAGATGTAAATGTTCACATACACTGGGAGGAGCAGGCTCCATCATTCTCCTGACTCCAATCCTATTCCTTGACTTTTTTTCTTCATTTTTTCTCCTGATTCCACAGCATCCATCCTCTGAAACCATGCCTTTTTATCTCTCTCTAATTTTCATTTCTTCAAGGTCCCAATGATTTCCTCCATTGTATTCCTCCAATAAGTATTCCTTACCAAGACCCCACACTGGAAAGGAGAATTTTCCATAGAGAAGGGAATTGGACATCTCCAAAAGAGAGCATTTCATTCTCTAAGAAATAATTGAAACAGTGCCATCAGGAGAGAAGTCATCAATTAATTATAAGAGGAAGAAAACATGGGTAGTAGTGGTAGTCAATGACATGAGAAATAGGAAGGAATCTGTTTACTTGCCTACACAAACATCAGGGAGGAATGCTGTCTTTCTTGGGCATGACATGTACAGGCCTGAAAAATAACCTCTGGAGACCTGTCAAACCTGATGATATGGTAATATTTATTGGGAATAAATGATACCTCAGAAAGACTCTAGAAACTACTTCTAAATAGTATAAATTCCTGGGGAAGAATTTGAGGACTTTAACAAATAAAGATCTATTTGACAAATGCTAAATAGCATGCTCCTGACTATTTTAATTTTAAAAAGGATAGAAGATTTTTCTGAAGTTACTGATAATAATTTTTTGACAATGATTTTGATAATTTTTGCCTTTTTCTTTCCAAAGTCTTGCCCTACTTCCATCTATTTGCACTCATTAAGACTTGGATTCTCCAGCTGATATTGTAGCTCTGGCAAGTTTCTCCAGTATTAATTGTGTCTTTTCTTGTCACAAAAGATGGGCCTGTAGAGAGAGCTGGAATACCCTTTGTATGCCATTCATTGCCACTTCTATAACTTGGTTTTCTTTCCTCTTTTGAAGTTTATTATACATATCATGGTTGTTATACTGTCTAATCTTGAGATACCTTATTTTCTCTTCCTACATGCTTTCACTTGATAAGCTCATTTGTTCTCATGGGTTCAACTATAACCTCTATGAAGATGACTTCCAGAACTATATATTCAACTACAGTTTCATTCTTGAATCCAATTCTTCATTATTAACTGTTTCTATCCATTTCAAAATTAATTTCTTTGAAACGCCTCAAACTCAGCATATCTACAACATGATTCATAATCTTTCCCACCAATCCATCCTACTTCTAAATTTGAATGAATGAAAAAAATATTTATGTGCCAAGTATTTTGCTAAGAACTGGGAATACAAATGCAAAATCAGAGACAATCTCTGCTTTCAAGGATTTTACATTTTAAAGAGAGTAACAGCATGCATAGGGGAATGATGGCCAGGGAGTGATAAATAAAGTTCCTGGGAATAGTGAGTGGGGTCACAAGAGTCACTGACTTCACTCCATCCTGAAGAATTAATTTGATCCTAATCACATGCTTCAAGTACCCTGTTCCAGAATTGGAGATAGAGAAAAGTAATTGTGTCACAGTAAAGTAGTCAGGGAGGAAGCTATAAAAAGAGAAGCCTGGAAGAGAACATGACTGGAATAGCAACCATTGATCAAGGAAATGAAGTCTCCCATGCATAATCTTTGGTATAGGCACCATAGTGAGTATGCCATAGAGGGGATGGTCATTCTTATTGTTTTGTTTTGTTTTGGAATATTCTTGCCTCCTCACTTTCTCTCATTGTATATAGCTAATTAGTTGCCAAATTTTATCATTTTTTTACTTTCATTATATCTCTTGTATCTGATGCTCTGATAGATTCTATGGTCAATGAAGAGGAACAAAGAAAGAGAAATACTATTTGCCAAAATTAATTCCTTCTCATCGGTCAGAATTTTCCTGCATTGTTGGGTCCTGCCAACACTACCTCAATTTTTCAGAGATCTTTTAAGGATCACCTGAAGGCATGGCCTATTATTGTTATTATTATTATTCCAATGAAGTTGTGCCCTTATTCATTGAAGAAACTTAAAGCCACTTTGTCTCATTTTGGATAGTAGTTCAACATCTTGTTATCAACTCCTTTTCTATGATTAGATGATGGGATTTCAAGGACTAACTCTTTCTTCCTCACTCTCTCTTCCAGAGTCATTGAAATCCAGAAGCAGGACAAAAGTGAAGATGATTGTTGATGGCCCAAGAGACAGTGGATATACTTGATGTCTTTAATTATTGACCAAGCTTTAAGTGCTCCACAGCACCTGCTTCAACTCTCTTCATGGTCATTGGAACAAATGTTTCCATCTGCTCATTCTACCCATTCTTAATAGGTAGTTATCTTTTTACTTCATTTACAGGTTTGAAACCTGTCAGTTATCCTCAACCTGGCTCATCTGCCAATATGTTTTGCTGGGGTGTGGCCATGCACATATTATAGCTTCTTGGAGCCACGGGAGAGAATGGAAACTCAGAGGAATAAGACCTCAAAGAACTCTGAGGGCCAACAGATGAAAATTTTTATTGAAATGAAAAATTCATAAGAATCACAGTTTTTCAAGATTTTGATCCTCCTTGTGGTTATCTTCCTCCCTTCCCCCACCCCATTCATCCATAACTCAAGACTTAGGCTTTCCAGTACCAGGAAATTGATACCATGTCTGATTTCTGTGAAACATTTTTATATGAGTAATATTAAAATGTTTGAAAGATAGTTGAAATTTTTTTGTGGTGGTGTGAATATTTTCTTGTAAAAACTATATAATTGAGGATAAATGACAAAGTCAGGTGTGAACCCACTATGTATGTCATCACAGTGCCTGTGGTAAAAGGATTATCACTTTATAAACAAAAAGGGAATTCAAGAAGAGTACATTGTTTTTAAGAGAAAAGACACACTCCCTTATACAAAACCACCCACCCAACAATAATAGAATAAGAACATGATCATCATGCATGACCTTTTTTTTCCCTCTCTACTTCAGAGTTCATAGAAAAGAGAAAAAATATGAAGTTAGATAAATTAAAATCTATTACATAACCTTTTGGTCATGGACATTTATCTTAATTCCATGATCTCAAAAGGTACATTTAATTAATCCCAACTGGCTTTATGTGTAATGTTTTGGGGGACAAGATTTCCCAGGCTAAAGTTCTCTATAAAAGTGCTCTAATGACAGCACCAGTGAAATCTCTTTTGAACTGTTAACAAGACTTGAATTTTCTTCTCCTTATAATATAATCATTGTTACTGACTTCTTGGCAGACATAAAGAAGGTCTCCTAATATGCTCAAAATTTAAATCTCCAAATTCCAGAGAACATGATTTTGTTTTCTTGTTTTAAGAATTAGTAATACTAGACAAACAATTGACTTCTTCAAGCTCCTTCAAAGTAAATGAAATTTAGGTGAGATAAGAGATTTCTTATTTATTTTTATGCTAACTGACCGCATTTGAATACAACTATTTCTCCAAGTTACCTTATCTTTGTTCTTAAATTTAAAACTTTTTTGTCTTTTAGTCATCTTTTGGTATTTCCTAAAATCTAGGAAGCTCTGTTATATGTAGTCTTGTTATATAGTTGGACCACCAGTGAAAACGAAGCATTAATTTACTAAGAAATATGCTGGTAAGAGAACAAAATTCTTCCATGGAAAAAGTGATCTGTTCTAGGCACTGGACATGTAAATACATTGAATGAAAATAATCCCTATTCTGAAGGAAGTGACATTTTATGCCATCATTAATTTAATAATTTGAGGTAATATTGTCATTTCTGTAGTCTTTCTCCTAAAGAGTTGACATGTTGAAACTTGTCCCAACTAATTTTCCCTTTTCCTTTTAGATCTTAAAGAATTACTATCTAGAATCCAGAATAAGCTTTATTTATATAACTAAAAGCTGAGGAACACAAACCATAGGAAATCTCTAAATGTTACTGAAGTGAGCAAAAAAAAAAAAATGTCAGATAAGCATCAGTGTGGACAAATGTATGTAAGGTAACAAATTTAATTTTGAATTATTCAAAATATGCTTAAAATATGACATGAAACAGGGATTGTGTAGACTGTTTCTTGAAGATGCTGGTCTAAATAATGTTTATGCCAGAAAATCTGGGTATAATCAGAAAGGGCACTAAAAGGAATATTGGTGTTCTTGATGACCTTTGTTCTCTTTGGAGTTGGAGTGTATAATTTCTCTAAGTCATGGTGAATTAGTGGAGACCATAGACCTCTTCTCTCAATAATGTGTTTAATTGAATAAAACAAAATAATGAGATTATAAAGGAAAACAAATGTTGGTGAAAATAAAGATATGATTTTGATTTTTTTTTCCCATTTAAGTTCACAGATAGAAAAATCTATCCATAGTTTTCTTTGAGGTCCATGGATCTTTGAGGTAAGAATCCTTGTCCAACACATAACAGAGAACATAATTTTAGAAACAAGGAAGTGCAATGAAAATTGTCAATTAATTGTATTGTGGAAAGAATACTACCTCTGGATGCAGAAGAAAAGGATTAAAAACATATCTTTGGATGTTGACTTACTACCTGTGTATCTTGGACAGTTATGACCTCCCTGACCCTCAGTGTCCTTTGCTGAGGAGGTTGAACTAGATAGTTTCTGTGTCCCTTTCCAGTTAAATGATCCTGTGAAGAGTTTGCACATGATAGTGCTTTTTTTTTTTTAATAAAGCTTTTTATTTACAAAACATATAAGTGACCTTTCAACATTGACCTTTGCAAAAACTTTTTTTTTCCCAAGCTTTTCCCCTCCTTCCCCCCACCCCTAGATGACAGGTAATCTAATACATGATAAACATGATAGTGCTTTGAAACAAATTAGGACCTTCCACTCTATGAAGATAAATCAGGGAATATAAATAATGGAAATTGTTACAAACCAGTGTACGAACATAGACTTCCTCACAAAAATTATATGATACTAGAGAAAGCTATGTTCCCAAAACTTGAAGAAGGAAAATGTTAGGACAAAAAGAAAAAAAAAAAACATAATATGTACATAATAAGCCAATTAAACAATAGGCATTTGTTAAGTATTTACTATGTGAGTGCTTGGGATATAAAAAACAAGCACAAATAAACAGTTCCAAATTTTTTAGACCTGAGTTCAAATCCTGTCTCAACTATGTATGGGCATGAAATTCTGGACAAGTCATTTAACTTTTTTTCAGTCTTAGTTTCAAAAATGAAATAGAGGTAATAAAAGCATGTATGTCACAGGATTGTTGTAATAGTCAAGCAAGATAGCACATGTAAAGTCATTTGGAAACTTTAAGTGATATAAAAATTTCCAACTGTTATTATTATTACAATTTATATGGGGCAACAAGTATGCATAAATGTAAATAAGAAATATAAACATATTTACACACATATAAATATTTATGTGCATATACATATATATGTTTCTGTGTGTGTGTGTTCATAAAGATATGTTAATTGGGAGATGATCCATCAATAGCTGAGGGAATCAGTGAGGGTAGTGATTAACCATCAAAACTGATTATTTGAAAGATTTCAGAAAAGCCATTCTAATGAGTGTAAGTTAGAAGGGAGTTTATTTTGGTAAGTCATAAGAAGTGATATAAGCAGAAAATATGAATAGTCAAGAATGGGGAACACAGCAGCTTAGTATGGTAAAGAAAATAACTATATTTGAAATCAAAAGACCTAGGTTACAAACTTAGCTCTACCACTTACTACCTGTGTGACCTTTGGCAAGTGACTTAATTCAAGAAGAAGCCATGTCCATCCAGGCTGGTGCTTTTCTCCCTGGAATTCAGGAAAGCTTTGAGCTTGTAAGCAACATTAGCTGATTAGCTCAGAGAGTGTGCTACTTCTCCAAACTAGAAAATGGTCTAGATTTCGTTAGATAATATTGGAGAAGAAAAGAAGAGGTCCCACTCCCCTTTTTGCCCAAGAAAGTAAGAAAAGAGGAATGGGCATATTGTTAGATTCTTATATGTTCACAATTTCTATTTTCAATAGAAAATTCAAAGATGCTTAGGAAGAATTACAGCCTGCCACAGGAGTTTATTCTCATAGGATTCACAAATCACCAAGAGATGAAGATTTTATATATATATATATATATATATATATATATATATAAATTGTAAGGTATTATGTATACATATACATAATACCTTACAATTTATCTGATAACTATTGTGGGAAATTTTGGACTGGTGGTAGTAATTTCAACTGAATCTCGACTTCATATACCTTTGTATTTCTTTCTTGGTAACTTGACCCTCATGGATGCTTGCTGTTCCTGTGCTATCACATCAAAAATATTAGCAAATTTCTTCTCTAAGGATAGAATGATTTCTCTCTATGAATGCATTTTTCTTTGTCTTGCTGAAACCTCAGACTGTCTTCTTTTAGCAGCACTGGCATATGACTGTTATGTGGCCATATGTAACCTACTGCGTTACCCCATTCTGATGTCAAAGATTCAGATGATCATTGGGGTATATGTAACAGAAAACTTGACCTCTATAATTCATGTTGGCTTTCTATTCAGACTAACTTTTTGTAGGTCCTACCAAATTAGTCATTTCTTTTGTGACATTATGCCATTATACCAACTCTCTTGTACTGATCCTTACATCAATGAGTGGATAATGTTTATTTTTTCAGGTTCAATAGTACTCTTCACTACAGCAACTGTCATGCTCTCTTATCTTTATATCCTTTTCAATATTCTAAGAATGAAATCTAAGGAGGGAGGAGGAAAAGCATTTTCTATCTATGCATCTCACTTTGTGTCTGTCTGAATATTCTATAGTTCTATCCTTTTGATGTATATTCAGCCAGGCTCAGTTGAACAAAGGGATAAAGACATTCCAGTTGCTATTTTTTACACAATAGTAATTCTCTTTTTAAATCCTTTTATTTATAGCTTGAGAAACAAAGAAGTAATCAGGACCCTGAAAAAAAACTTTGAAGTATCTTGGAATATTTTGAAATAAAAGCCATCCCCTGTATCTCCTTGAATTAAATATATTAAAAAAAATCTTTGTAAGAGGGCAGCTAGATGGCACAGTGGATAAAGAGGGCACCAACCCTGGAGTTAGGAAGACCTGAGTTCAAATCCAGTCTTAAACACTTAAGACTTGCTAGCTGTGTGACCCTGGACAAGTTTTAACCCCAACTGCCTCATCAAAAAAAAAAAAAAAATCTTTGTTAAGAAAAGTAACACAAAGAAAATAGAAAATCCTTGTTTTGTATGGGAAGCATTATTACGTAATCCAAAGATCAAATTGAGCAAACATGGATAAAGGAAGAAAGAATTTCATGAATTTGTATAATTGTTTTACATATTTGTATATTACATAAATTATGCTAGATATAAAAGTTCTGAGAGCATGAGAGAGTCATTCAGGAGTCAAGTAATTAATTAACTAATGGAAATGAGATACATTGGAAAGTTACTGACAACCAAGCCGAATAAGTTGGCCTATCACGAGAATTAGTCAGTTATAGAAAGGGGGAAATCAAATGAATAGTTTTCAAATAATATGAAATCATATCCCAGCAGGATTTAGAATTAACAGCAAATAAAGAAGCAAACTTTACTATTGATGTTCATAGCAACATCAATTTTGTTTTTGCTCAGAAAGCACCTTATTTTAGTTAGATTTTGTTCTGAACTTCCTCTATCTTCCCCATTAGTAAACTTCTTGAGGTCAGAGACTGTTTTTGATTGTCTTTGTATCCTCAGAATTTGGCATGTTACCTAGCCCACAGTGGGTACTTAATAAATGGTTTTGGACTTGACTTTTCCAAAAGACTAGTAATTTTGGAAGTGAATTTTCACATAAAAATTTTTCTGTTTCCCTCTTAAGGGCACAACTGTATCTGGGGTTCCTTGATGATCCTTCATGGATGTTATTAAAAATTACTTTTAAGCTAATAGAGTAATAACATTTTAGCAAACTATTGCTGACTATTATGTCTCATGAATATTTTTGTATGAATTAGGTAAGTGGTCATTTGGAAAATAATTTCTTAATATGTCAATAAACACAAGAAATATTTTCCCCAAACGTCTTTTATTGACTGCTTATTGAATAAAAAAGCAAAACTTTCAAATCTTACTGAGTCCAAGGGAAAGCATTCTATTTGTAACAAGTAACTATATCAGGCTTTGAAAATATATATTCAGCAATTAAAAATAGTAACTATCTCTGACAAGTCAACAAATATTCATTTAGTATCTACTGTGAACTAAATATTAGGGGGAGAAAAATAGAAAAAAAGGGATAAAACATAGTTTATGTCCAGAAATTTGCATTCCACTCCAAATGGGGTGTGGGGAGATATATACACATAAAAAAGAAAACAATACTAAATAATATGTGATCATGCGCCAATATAAACATCTAAACAGGATTATAAATAGAAAAAGATAGGTGTGGACAAATATAATTAAATAAGACTCTTTGAAAGGATGAAATTGTACCCTGAAAAACAAGTCAGATTTAAAGAGGCAGAGAGGGGGTGGTAGAGCATACCAAGCAAGAAAGAATGTTTATGTTATAAATATGAAGCACTTGACCCAGTCATGGCTATCTATCCTATGTAACTCTCATTTGTGTCTTCCCATAAGTTCCCCACAGAATATGCCCCCAACATTATGGAAAACTTCTTTGCCTGCTAAGTAGAAAGCACTCCTTTGATGTCAGAAAAAAGCACAGAAGGCTTCCAGAAGAGAGATAAAGTTGGAAAAATAAGATAGATCAAATAATAGAGGTTCTAGATTGCAAGATGGGGAGTTATTGGAGGTTTTTCAGCTATAGAATAATGAGACCAAAGCAGTGTTTTAGAAAAATTAATCTAGTGAACAAGCTAAATTGGATGGGGAAGGCACTAGAGGTGGGATGCCCTTGAAGAGACTTTTTTCAGATGAGCAGTCAGGAGACAATCAGAGTTAAACCAAGCCTTTTAGGGGAGGAATGAACAGAAACAGGGAATTTTTTTTTAAGGAATAGTTGATAGCAAATGATGATTGATCATGTCTCAAGGGTAATATAGAGAGCAAAATCATAGATGACTAAAAATTTTCAAACCTAGATTTCTGGGAGAGTGATATTGAAAAGGGAAATTTGAAAAAGAAAAAAAAAAAGATGCTGAATTGATAAAATGGCCAATTATCTCCTTGTTGATAATTTTCAACCTTCTTTCTCAGTCTTAACCTCTCTGTTGATCTCCAGTCCAATATCTCCAACTATCTATTGGACAGCTCAAATTGCATATTTCATAGACACCTTAAATTCAACATATCCAAACCTGAATTCATTCTTTTACCCTTCCCCATCCAAATCCTTCCTTCTTCTTAACTTTCCTATTACTGTTGAAGTTACTACAATCCTCTCAATCATCCAAGCTCACAACCTAGGTATCATCCTCCATTTCTCTTTTTCTCTTACTCTCATCCAATGGCCTGTCAATTTTTCCTTCATTCTATCTCTAGCATGTGGCTTTTTCTCTCTTCTGACACTGCTACATTGTCTAGAGCACACCCCCATGGTCTCATGTCTTGATTACTGTAATAGCCTGATGGTGGTTGGCTCTGCCCACCTCAAGACTCTCCCCATTGCAATCACAACCAAAGGGTGGAGAATTGTCCAGCTTGAGGGTCATATAAAGTCCATGAAATTAAGCTAACCACAGGCAATGATGAGCTGGAAGTTAGGTACTACAACCTTTCACTACTTGAGTTCTACAAGTTGATAATTGTATACAGTCTTTGAATCATGTTATGAATATCCAAATGGCCCTTGGTAGAGAAAAGGTTACCTGACCCTGTGTCTAATCGAATCTCCAATTCACCTGCTAATGTGATTTTTCAAAATGAAAGGGCCACTCATGTTTCCCTCTCCCCCCAACCCTCCATACATATACACACAATAATCTCCAGGAATTTTTGATTGCTTCCACGATTAAATGCAAATTTCTGTTTGTCATTCATAACTTAGTTCCCTTCTAGTCTTCTTATACCTTACTCCATGATATATACTCTTTTACCCTGTGACACTGACCTTCTGGCTGTTCCATGAACAAGAGATTCCATCTCTCCACTCCAGACATTTTTTTGGACTATTCCCTATGCTTGGAATAAGCTACATATGTTGACTTCCCTGGCTTCCTTTATACCCTAACTAAAATTTGATCCTTTACTAGAAAACTTCCCCAATGCTTTTTGATTCTAGTACCTTTGCTTTGTTAATTATTTTCTATTTATTCAGCATATAGCACAATTAGCAATTTAAGAGAGAGAGAGTCAGTAATCTAGGGAAGAACATAACCCTTCTTCTCTTGGAGGGGGAACAAAGGGGAAGAGGGAAGTGGGAGATTGTGTTTTTTCCCCCAACATCAACCATGAAATAATAGCAAGAGTTTTGCTTTGAGAAGAACACATCCCATTTAGCATTTGCAAAATCATTTCAAAGAATTTAAGGCACAGCAGAAAGACTAAAGACACAAACTCTAAGCAGATATAGATTCAGAGATACAACTAAAAGAGGCCAAAATTAGCTTTAAGAAGTAGGACTTTGGGTAGCAAAGAAAAGAACTATTGATTTTTTTTTTAAGAAGAGATAAAAATGGCAATAAAGATTCAAGCTGCAGAGATGATCAGAATCTAGGAGAACAGAATGCTCCCCACCCCAAAAGCAATGATATTGTGACTCACAGAAAATTTGAAATGACTCCACAGGAAGGAAAGATTTTGAGCTTTGGGAGTTTTGAAGGAAGGAGTGTCTTTAGTCATGTGCATTTGTTATATGTGTGCTTCTTTATGCTGTATATGTTTGTGCCCACTCCTCCCACAAAGCTGTATATCATCAGGATAGTGTGTCCTAAGTTTCTGGGCTATAAGGCATTTACTATTCTATCTTTGTTTATGTTTTTAATAAGTGCTAATTGTGTCTACTGGTTGGTTGTAATTTGGACGCATACTTAGAGAGGTTTATGTTGCAAAACAGTTGGAACCTGTTCTCACCTATTACAACTTAAAACTGGGGAGTAGGAGCTGCCCTCCATGACTCCCAGCTTCACACGTGAGTGCTAGTTGAGGAAGGAGCAAAGAGGGAATATAGAACAACAAATGTAAATCAGTATTTAAAATAATGCTAGTCTAGGAGACAATGATTTTTTACATAAAGCAACCTCAATCACAAAATCTAGTTATTTTATCTCATTTTATTTTGAAATAGCATTTGGCAAGCTTTTCAATTGTATTTCTAGGGGAATACATATGGGAATGCAACAAACAGTTCCCTTAGATGTGAGATGCAGAAAATTGAAACAACCTCACTCAAGGTCATTAAAGTTTGCCAATGCTCTGGGTAATTTTATCTTTGACTAATTGACTGGAAAGAATTATTTTAAAAATTAACAATGCTCAATAAAAATTATGAGTGATAACATATGCCTCCATTAGGGACATTATTAAAAGTCTGGTACTTGGAGACTGCCAACATTTATGATTACACCAGATAACTTCTGTGATTATACACAAGTTTTGGAAACTTGCCAACAAAGCACAAAGTACATCATTATTGGGTTATCCAAAGGGATTTCATAGGAAAGGCAACATCATCATCACAAAATGATAACAGTGCTTGTGGAAGACTGAAGTCATACTAGTGGCAGACACCAATAGTACCTTCACAATAAAATCAACAATCATTTATTAAGTTGATATTAGGGTATTAGACATTTAGAAATGCCAGGAGGATTATCTCTCAGAGAATCATAGGCTATATTGATTGTAGGGCTACCTTTCAAAGATGTCACAACTTAACTGAGTTGATCCCTCAGTCTGAAACCTGAGACTTTAATAGATAGTCTCACAAACTGGCATATTCCTAACTTAGAAGCATACTGGATTTGAAGTCACTAGAGGGAATCTTCTTAAAAGAAAGTCAACAAATACTAGATACTATGTAATAGAAAAGATATATTAGTCCAAAGTGGCACAACAAGAGTATTCTGTTGTGTCACTTAAAGTCCTTGGGAAAGGTTTGATTCTTAGGTTGAAGTCTAACATACTGGATGTTAAACCTTTAAATGATAGAAGGGCTTTTGGGAAGTCTACTGCAGGACTTCCTTCTGGTCCAGATTTCACTAGCATGGTCAGAAAGCTATCACTTTCCCTAGGTTAAATTCTGCCTAAATGTGAGTTAAGAACAATAGCAATTGTATTGTTATCTTCTATGTGTCAAGTTCCTTGAATGATGGAGGAAAAAGTATAAAGTTGAGTTCTGCTTTAGTGGAACTTAGAATTAAATTGGAGAATTAAAAAAATGATTGATAATGAATGCAATATAATTTTCTCTCCCTTTCTCCCTCTTTTCCTCTCTACATGAGTAATTGTCTCCCCTTTTCATATTTTTATTTTAAATTTCACCTTGTTTCCTATAAAGATGTTCAAATCTTTTCTATGCGTAAAAAAAAGCTCTTGTTTGCTTGACTCTGTATTCCTCAAAATACTGTCCTTTATCTCTTCTTCCTATTATTGCTAAAATACTATTTCCTGTAGTCATTGCAGCATTCAATTCCTCATCATTTGCTTTTTAATCCTTTGCAATGTGCTTTCCAATCCCACCACTTGACTGAAACTGCTCTCTAAAAAGTCATCAAAGATCTGTTAATTGTCTTTTCTGTTTTTTCCCCTCAGTTCTCAAACTCCTTGAATTTTTCTGACACTGTCAACCATCATAATCTTTCTGTTTACTTCATTATTCCTTCAATTCCATGACACTAAACTGTCTTGATTCTCCTTCTATCTGACTCATGGTTCTTTTTTAGGCTTTTTTAAAAAATCCTCCTTTATATGTGGATGATCCACTTGGTTCTGCCCTAGGTCTTAGTTTTCTCTTTCTCATGTTATCTCTCTGGATGATTCATAAAACTTCAGTCTCATATTCAATTATTCAATTCTATTCAATAGTATTTAATATTAAAGAACCCGATATGCATTATATCTGGCACTATGAGTATAAAGACAAAGCAACATAATTTCTGATCTTAAGGAGCTTAACTTTTACTGAAAGAATATGAAAAATAAGTAGTGCCTCCTAGAGTGGGAGCATTTTTTATCCTCTGCTCTGATGCTACACCATCCAGAACATTGGCCCTTATGATATAGCCTACAGCTATATCCTAAGGACATCCAGACTTTGCTTGCTTCCAACCACATAGACTCCCTACAGCTGAACAGTCCTATATACACACACACACACACACATATATATATATGTATATAGATATATATATATATATATATATATATATATATACAATAGTATCTTACACATGAGAACATGAACTCCTTGAGAGAGCAAGGACTATCTCGGTTTTCTATAAATAACCTTAGTGCTTAACATATATATATATGTACTTAAAAATGATTTTTCATTTAATCAGTCATTCAATTAAATTCAACAAGCAACTATTAAATACCTCTCATGTTTCAGGCATTGTCCTACAAGCAAAGGGACAAAAAGACAAAATTTAAAATATTTCCTCCACTGCCCTAATGAACTTTATATTCTACTAGTAAAAACAACATATGCAGAGATAAGCAAATACACAGTGTATGCAAATTATGTGCAAATTTGAGAGGGAGAAACTTATGCAGTGGGACTAACTACTGGAGTATGAGGCAAGGTCTAATGAAAGAGGTAGCAGTTAAAAACACTCTTGAGTATAGCAGGAGATTTACAAAAGGCAGAAGTGAAGAAGGAGAATATTCTAGGAATAGGGAATGTTATATACAAAGTCAGGGGTTAGGAAATGGGTGTCACATAGAAAGAACAATAAATACATTAGTTTGGCTGTAGTATAGAGAGGAAGAAGACAATAGCAGTCTGGACAGGTAGATTGGAGCCAAAGTATTAATGGTTATAAATGTCATATAGAGGAGTTGCTTGTTTTAAATTTTACTTTACTAGAATTAGAGGATTGCTTCAAGCTTTTTGAGCAAGGGAATGTTATGGTCAGAATGAGGGTTTGGGAATATTGATTTGGTAACTATGTAGGTAATAGATTGAGGACGGGAGAAGGTAAACAGTGAGGAAATATTGCATTAGTTCTAGTGAGAGGCAAGAGAGGGCCTCACCAAGGGTGGTGGCTGTTCAACTGGAGAGAAGAAGATTTATACAAGAAATATTGTGCTGACCAGATCAATAAGACTTGGTGACCACATGAATATAATGGTAGTGGCAAAAATTGAGGAAGGTTCTGGGGTTGTAAAATTGGGTTACTGGAAGGTTATTGGATTACCTATTATATAATCCCTATATTTAGATGTTTGGAAGAAGTATGGATTTAGGAATGAAGCTTTTGGATTTTTAATTTTTAAAATTTTGAATTCAGAATTTTCTCCCTCCTTCCAGGATTTACCTGCTCATTGGGAAGGCAATAAATACAATGCCCATTAGACATATGAAGTGTTGAAAAATATATTTCAACAAAATTTCTACAAAAAATTTCTATAAATATTGCAAAAGAACAAAAAACAAGAAAAATAAAGTGAAAAAAATTCTTCAATCTGCCCTCAGATTTAATCAGTTCTTTCTCTGGAATTAGATACTGTTTTTCATCATGATTCCTTTGCAATTATGATTATTGTATCTTTGATCATTATCAATGATCACTGTATTGGTGGAGTAATTGTCTTTCACAGTTAATCATCCTTACAATATTGCTATTACTGTATACAATGTTCTCTTGGTTCTGATCACTTGACTTTCCACCAGCTTATATGTTTTCCCAGGTTCTTTTTTAAACCATCCCCCTCAACATTTTTTATAGCACAATAGTGTTCCATTATAATCACATACTACAATTTTGGGGCATATTGATGGGCATATTCTCAATTGACAATTCCTTGCCACCACAAAAAGAGCTGCTATATAAATATTTTTATACATATGGGATTCTTTTCCTTTTTCTTTGACCTCTTCGGGATACAGATCTCATAGTAGCCTGAGGACAATTCAAAGGATGCTCTCTCCAGATTCTATGTATTTTAACTGGCTATTTCTCTTGTCTGGAAAATACACTTCTCTTAAATACCTTCTGGCTTCCCTGGATTATTTAAAGTTATAGCTAAAATCTCATCTTCTTTGAGAAGCTTTTCCTAAACACAAGTGCCTTACCTCTATTGATTATTTTCAATTTATCTTGTATATTTCTTGTTTGTACATAGTTTTTTTTTTAATATCTCTCTAATTAGATTGTATGCCTATTGTAAGTCTATTCCTTTTCTTTGTATCCTTTGTATTCTAATCACTTAGCACAATACTTGGAACATAGTAGGTGTAATCCTCTTTAATCTTGTTTCTGATCTCGTCATTCAAACGCCATCTTCCAAGTAACTAATGATTTCTTAATTAATTGCCAAATATAATGAATTTTACTGTCTTCTTCTTTTTTGACCTGTCTGAAACATTTGACATTGTTGACCACCTTCATTTCCTAAATACACTTTTCTTTATGGGTCTCCAGAAAAAGTGTGACTCAAAATATGCAGGGAATTGTCATAAATCTATAAGAATGAGTCCTTACTTAAAAGTTAAGTGATCCAGGGATATAAACCTGGGTCTCCAGTTTATGTTGGGTCTCCAACACTGCTCTCTTGGTTTTCTTCTACTTAGTTTGAGTGCTCTTCCTTAGTCTTTTTTGAAACGTCTATCCATTTTATTTACTATTTTTGTACTGAGCTTTTTCTTTTTTTTCCCTCAGTACTCTCATTTGATAATTATCTCAAATAATCAGCAAATATGGGTAGTTTTGTCACTAGTTTACCTATCTTTATGGCTTTAATTTCTTTATCTAGATTAAATTTCAAACTACATTAAATGATAGAGAAAGTGGTCATGATTGTTTGACTCCTGTAATTATTGAAGAAGTTTCTAGTGTGTCTTCATTGCATATGATACTTGCTTTTTATTTTAGATAGATGCTTTTTATGATGTTAATAAAATCCCTTTATGTCTATACTTTGTAAAATTTTTTATTATAAAAATGTGTTGTAGTTTGTCAGAGGCTTTTTATGCAGCTATTGTGCTCACACGCAGTTATCCACATATGGAATAAGGAATGATAACATTGCCAAATATACCATTTGGGATGTTTTGCCTGCATGTATTGAAATAATTATGTGGTTTAATGTTTATCTATTATTGAACCAATCTTGTATTCTTGGTGCAAGTGTCACTTAACTATAATGATTGATTTCTTGAATAATTCACTGATTTGATTTTGTTTAAAATTTTTGAATCAATATTCACTAATACTATTGGCTTACAATTTTTTCATAATTTTCTTTTTGTGCTTTATTTTTACTTGGTTTATGGAGTAGGACTATATTTGTCTCATCAGTGTACTCTGGCAAGGGACTTTCCCAATTTTTGATAATAATTTCTGAAGTATGAATACTGGTCTTTCAAATTTTACAGCATTCTCTTGAAAGCCATTAAGACTAGAAATTTTTCTTTTCTTTAGTAGTTCCTTTGAAGCCAGATGTATTTCCTTTTTTGAGATTAGATTAAAGATCGTTATCTCATCTGATAGTTTAGGGTTTTTTTATTTTTGAACATATTCTATGTTTTATGTTTTCCATTTTGTGAGCACAATATATCCTTTGTATTCTTTTTACTTCTCATTTGCTATGATTTCAACTTGCTTATTTGCAATTTTGTTAATTTTGCTTTATGCTATCTCTTTAAAATCAGATTAGCTAAACATTTATTAAATTTGTCTTTGCAAAGAACCAGCTTTTAGTTTTATTTGTCATGTCTATATTTTGTTTCCAACTTTTGTTTCCCTTCTTATTTTTAATATGAACTTTTTGTCTTTCTAACTTTTAAAATACATTATCTACTTTTTTCTATTTTATTTATATATGTTTGTAAAGATATGATTTCTCCCCAGAGAACTGCTTTAGAAACATCCTAGAAATTTTGGTATCTTACTTCATCATTATCATTTTCTTTTTCATAGTTTTTCAAAATACTTTCTATGTTTTCCCCTTTGACCCACATATTATTAAGATTTCATCATTAAGTCTTTATTTGGGTATCTTTTTGTGTGTGTGATCCCAGACCAAGGACTGTTTATATGGTATTTTGGTCTATAAAGGATGTATTAAGTATTTCTGTTTTTAAACATTTCTTTGCAATATCAAGGTGACTAAATATATGATCATTTTTCAAAGTTCTATGTGATGCCAAGAAGTATGCATATTCTTTTTCAGTCCCATTTGAAAGAAGCCATTAGTGTATTAGGGCAGCTAGGTGGTGATTTGAAAGGTCATAGAAATTTTTTTTTAAATTTCTAGTCCAGTATCTTATTGTTCACATGACCCAGAATCCCACCTCAAATTAGATTGAAGGAGATAAAAAGAGAGATAAGCATTTGATTAAGAGCTCTGTACCAGGGACTGTACTGGGTATATGAAGAAAGGTTATGTGGTGATGTGTAACTCTCTTTATTATCCCATCATAATGGCAAGACAGCTCTACATTCAGAAGCTCCTTGTGTGGTAATTTGAACTCCCTAATTCATACACAGTTTATAATCAGTCTGATTTTTTGTAAGTCCCTTGAATAAAATACTTTTTTTCTGTGATCAAATCCCATTGCTCAGACTGTCTTATGTTGACAGAATGAACAGACGATACTTGTCTTTTCAGGTTCAATTTTCCACATTTATTATTTTAGTCTCTTATTTTTATATTCTTTTCACTATCTTCAGAATGAAATTCAAAGAGAGTTGAGGCAAAGCTTTCTCTGTCTGTGCATCTTATTCTGTATCTGTCTCAATATTCTATGGTTCTCTTCTCTTTATTTATATTTAGACACATTCTATTAATGAAGGGAATGAGAACATACTAACTGCTATTTTTTTTATACAATAGTCATTCCTTTTTCAAAGCCTTTTATTTATAGTCTGAAGAACAAGCAAGTAATCAGTGTCCTGAAAAAGATTCTGGGAAAAAAAATTTCAGGATATTTGAAACAAAATTTATCCTCTGTGACATGGAATTTACTGACTGACTTTACCACCTTCCCAGAATCCTCCCGTTCCATATAATTCTGATATTACATTGGTCTCTTGAGACTGGGAATCCTTAACTGACATGGTCCATTTTCTTGGGTAGTCACTGACAGATATTTCTTTTTTATATTTTTTTCTTTACTAAAGCTTTTTATTTGCAAAACATATGTATGGGTAATTCTTCAACATTGACCCTTACAAAGCTTTCTGTTACAAATTTCCCCCCCCCGAGTCCTCACCCCTCCCCTACATGGCAGGAAATCCATTACATGTTAGTTATGTTAAAATACTTGGCAAATCGAATATATGTGTACATATTTCCACACATCATTTTTGTGCAAGAAAAATCGTATCTACAAGAAAAAAAAATCAGAGAAAGGAAACACAATGCAAGCAAACATCAATAGAGAGTATGAAAATGTTATGTTGTGGTCCACATTTCATATCCCTCTCTCTGGGTGTATATGGCTTTCTTCACTGAACAATTGGAACTGGTTTGAAACATTTCATTGTTGAAGAGAGCCACATCCATCAGAATTGATCATCATATAGTATTGTTGTTACTGTGTATCTCCTGGTTCTGCTCATTTCGCTCAGCATCAGTTCATGCAAGTCTCTCCAGACCTCTCTGAAATCATCCTGCTGGTCGTTTCTTACAGAACAATAATATTCTGTGACATTCATATACCATAATTTGTTCAGCCATTCTCCAATTGATGGGCATCCATTCAGTTTCCAGTTTCTAGCCACTACAAAAAGGGCTGCCACAAATATTCTTGCACATGTGGGTCCCTTTCCCTCCTTTAAGATCTTTTTGGGATATAAGCCCAATAGGAACACTGCTGGGTCAAAGGGTATGCACAGTATGATAATTTTTTGATCATAGTTCCAAATTGCTCTCCAGAATGGTTGGATCCGTTCACACTTCCACCAACAATGCATCAGTGTCCCAGTTTTCCCACAACCCAACCCCGCCAACAATTGTCATTATCATTTCCTGTCATTTTAACCAATCTGACAGGTGTGTAGTGATACCTCAGAGTTGTCTTAATTTTCATTTCTCTGATCAATAGTGATTTGGAGCATCTTTACATATTACTAGAAATAGTTTTAATTTCATCATCTGAAAATTGTCTGTTCATATCCTTTGACCATTTTTCAATTGGAGAATGGCTTAATTCTTATAAATATGAGATAATTCTCTGTATATTTTAGAAATGAGGCCTTTATCAGAACCCTTAAATGTAAAGATGATTTCCCAATTTATTGCTTCCCTCCTAAACTTGTCTGCATTAGTTTTGTTTGTACAAAACCTTTTTACTTTAATATAGTCAAATGACAGATATTTCTTAATAAAACTTAGATTTTTTAAGGAATCCCTATTAACATTCAATCTTCAACTAACAGGCTACTTTCTGCAGGAAGCATTTTCTAATCTTCTCCAGTTACTAATACTTTCAAGATTACTTTGTGTCTATATGGTTAATGTCTATATGTATGCATTTGTTTTTCCTGATCTATTAGAGTGTAAGCTCCTTGGGAACAGAGGCTGTTCCATTTTTTTCTCTGTATCTCCAGTGCTTAGTACAGAGCTTGATACACCGGAAACATTTAATAAATGCATCCTGGCAGGAATTATTGAGTTAAACTTTAGAGTAAAATATCTACACTTGAACTTAATTATGCCTTTAAAAAGTGTTGACTCAATTCAAATAATTACATTAGGTATGTAACTTAAGAATATCTAATAAAAATGTAGATTTATTTTCTTTTGTCATTTCTTAGGAAAAGTTTTATCATATTTGAATCAATAAATCACAGAGGATACATTGTGTTTCAAATATCCTGATAGGTTATATGGCTCCCTGCCAAGAGAGAATTTTTAGAACTCAAAAAAACTTCAAAAATCAAATGAGAGACATTGAGGAAGAACTAAAAAATAAAATAAAAACTATCCAAGAAAAACAAGAAGATTATGGAGAGGGAGGGGAAATTAACCATCTGGAAAAGGAGATATAGAGTCTTAAAGATGAAAATAACTGTGAAAATTAGAATTGAGCAAAGGGAAGTCAGTGAAGCTATTAGAGACAAAGAAATAACAAAACAGAATATAAAAAATGAAAAAATAGAACAGAATATGAAATATCTTATTAGAAAAAACAACAGATCTGGAGAACAGATCATGAAGAAGAAATAATAATAATCCAACAAGAATAATTGGGCTACCTAAAAGCTGTAACCAGAAAAAGAATCTTGACATAACAATGCAAGGAATTATCCAAGAAATTTGTCTTGGAGTGATAAAACAGGAGGGGGAAGTAGAAATAGAAAACCTACACTGATCACCACCACAAAGAGATCCTTTGTGGAAAACCTCCAGATCAAAAGGAAAATTTTTCAAGAAACAAGAAAAAAAAAAGTCAAATATGCTGGAGCTACAATTAGAATTACATAGAACATACATTTTCATAGCAGCTATGATAAAAGACCACAGGTCTTGAAATCATATATACTAGCAATCAAAAGTACTAGGCCTACAGCCAAAAATAAGATATACAACAAAATTATCCATAATATTGAATGGGGAAAAAAAAGGACATTCAAAAAACTTACAGTTTTTTTAGGATTTAACAAAAAACCAAAATTCAAAAAAAAAAAAAAAAAAAAGTTAACATATAAGGGCCAATATCAAAGATTGATTTTAAGGAACTTAACATGAACAAATTGTTTATGTTTTTTTACATGAAAGATTGACATAAGTAATTGGGTATCTCAAAAGAAAGATTGGGGCAGAGTTGAGTATGATATGACTCTAAAAAGTAAAACTGCCTGGGAAAAGGTAAAAATAGTAATTATGTTCTACAAATGAGGTGCAGAGGAAGAATAGACACAAAGGCATTAGAGCAGTTAGGAAGGTTCAGAATTCTGAAAACCTACTCACATTGGGAATGGGTTAAATAGGCAACACTACATATATACCTTGAAAGATATAGCACCCTACAAAATAAAGAAATAAGAGGGAGAGGGACGGGCAGAGGGAGAAGCAAAGGGTGGGGGAAGAAAACAAGGGAGGGATGCATGGGTGTGTGGGGATTAAGTAATAGCAAGGCAAGTTAAGGAGCAGAATTAAAGAAGAGTTAGCAGGGATAGGAAAGAAGAAATATACACAGATGCTACAAGGATCAGAAGTAGAATTTATGAGAAAAAAAGGTATAGCTAGTAATCATTAATCTTAGACAAAATCATACTTAAAGATTCAATTAAGAGAGAAATCTACATTATATGTCAGCTATACTAATATTTCTTTAAATGAATGTTTACATATGAGTAAATGCATATGGATAAATGTGTCTGAGTATATGTAGATATATGTGTATGTTACTCTATGTATGTGTGTATATAGATATATTTATATGTATATGGGTCTGTGTGTGTGTGAATGTGTGTGTATATATATATGTGTGTATGTATGGTGTGTGTGTATGTATATATCTATAAATGCATATATAGATATATCTGTGCTTAACTATATCTACTTGGGAAGGTGGGAGGGATGAAAGGGGAAAAATAAAGTTTAAAAAAATGTATAGCAGAAAAGAAAAGAATAATCTATAAGGAAGCAAAGAAAAAATGGACACTCATGAATATAATATCTTTTATTGTTATACATCCTTTCTTGAACTGGTAATTTAATGTTATATATTTTAAATCTTTCCTGATGTTCTGCTGGTCACATGGGGATGTTCTGTTGTTTTGTTTTATTTTCCTTTTCTGTTTTTTCTTTTTTGTTGTTGTTGGGTTTTTTTTGTTTGTTTGTTTTTTGTTTTTAAAGAAAAAAGGAATCATATGAATGTTGTAACAAAGAATCTGTAGAAAAAATATCTATAAGGACCTGGAACAAAGCCTCTGAAGCATTCAGACTAAGCACAAACTGACAAATGTAACATATTCACTGACCTCAAAACCATAGTCATTTGCTTAGAAATAGCAGGTTTGCAATTAAATCTGATTCCTAACTCTCAGAATTTTTTCATGTGATTATGTTCAATTATCATAGGATTATAAAATAACAGATCAGAAATGGAAGGGACCTCAGAGGTCAATTACTCCAACATATTCATTTTGCAGATGAGAAAACTAAGGCTTAGGGGAAGTTATGTGACTTACAAAAATTCACATAGATATCTAATATCAAAGGAAGAGTTTAAATGCAAATTTTCCAACAAGAGCCAGTATTCTTTCCATTGGCAATACAATATTCGTATCTGTGGTGACACTTGTTGTCATTCACATATTTCAAGATTCATAATTGTAAAATTAACAAAAATAATAGTTCATTAAATTTTTTTGCTGAAATTAGGTCTTTACATCTCATTTTGTGTCTGTGTTGATATTCTACATTGAGAATATTTTATCTTATACTTATTTTCATATGGATTGGGTTTATTTTTAGTGAAGTCTAACAAAATAATTCTTGAATTTATCATAAATTCAAGATTTCTAAATATCATCAGTAGTTAAGAAGAAAGCAAAACTTTGTAACATTTCTGAAAGCAGTGAAGATAATTTTGTTTATGACCACATCATCAAGTAATCAAAAATACTGATACTGAAATTTCTTATTCAACTATAGAAAACAGTCAATTAATTGTAATGTACATTCATTCAGCATTAAATGTATTTATTGCTGTTTGGGTATTAGAAGAATAAAACCTATAATGCATGCTTCCTGTTCACAAATTGCTTTATGACAGAAAGGTGCAAGGGTGGAGACAGGAAAGTATGTTTACACACATAGAGATCATTATTGTACAGTGTATGATTAAATCCTAAATTGTGTAGGTCAGAAAAGAAGAAAGTCAGTATGGGTTTGAGTAGGTTTTTGTTTTTGTTTGTTTTTGTTTTTGTTTTTGTTTGTAAAATGTATCATAGATTGAGATCTAGAAACTAGTGAGTACAATCCTTTGCTTTAGAAATGAAACAAGTTTTGAAGGGGTCCAGGGGAACCCAACTACTAAGTGTCTGAAGCAGGATTTTAATTCAGGTTTTCCTCCAAACTCACTTCTCTATCCACTATGAGATCTGGCAACAGAGTTGGGTTAGGAAGAAGAGGGAATAGGAAGAATTTGAATAATTGGATTTTGCCACTTTCAGTATTAACTATAATTCCTCACCCTAAGAAGGTTTACCTTGTAGCTGCTTTCTTTCCATGAACGTCACCACTTTTTTTGAGGGTCTGACATATGGTCTTGAAACTTCTGGCATTGGCTCAAAATCCCCATGTCCTTCCAGCAAATTATGGCTACTGTAATATATTTTCTTCATCTCAGCTACTTTAATTACTCAAACTAAAACCAATACTGTAGCACATGCATATGCATCCGAACAAACATACCACATTTAAAATTTTTCCAAATAATTTACATGTGTTGTTTGAGTCATTTAAAAGAATCATAAAAATTTTCCTAGGTAGGTTTTGCAGATGTAATTTCTCCTTTTTTTTTTCCAGAAGAAATTGAAGCTCAGAGAGTTTAAATTATTTTTCTAGGATCACTGAATTTGAAGCCAGATATTTCTGACTTGAAGGCTAGTATTATACACTATGAAATGCAGTATGACAATCTTTATTTTTATCCAATCAACATTTCTGTTTTGTAGTCATTGCATTATGGGAAAATAAGCCCTATCCTAGAGAGTTGCCATATTCCTCCAATTAGAAACTGTATCTCAATTAAATGACATTGTAGAAAAGTCAGTCCTTGCAATTAGTGTATATTCTAAAGTTTCTATTCTAACTCCCACCTACATTACTAAGTCAGGTCTCTGGTGTGGCTACTAAATCTCCCCTTGAGTTGTTAGGGTTGTATCTTTCAAATTCTACAGTTTCTGAGTCCTTATCGGTGGAAAAAGAAAGAAGAAATCATTTGAGGAAGAGAGATTAGAGATGCTAGAAAGGGAAAATATGAAACCAATACATAGATAGACAGTAGAAACAATCCATTATGTGATTTTTAAGTAGGTAAAATCACAATATTTATATATGCTACTAAATTATATTGCAATTAAGATTTGTTTTTTCCTAAATAATCTATCTCTACTTGAGTGACAATGTGCCAAGGAGGAGAGAGTATGAAACTTTGATTTGGGAAAATCAAATTGCTGGGTTCAAATTGCTCTTCTGAGACTTATGGGCAAAGTCACTTACCTCTTCTGAATCTCAGTTTCTATGTTTATAAAATGACTACAATGTTATATTTAGAGAAAAAGTTAATAAAATTCAGGTTTAGGGGTTGGCACCTCTGATGTATAATGACTACAAGACAAGATAAAAGTGATATGTCAATGCCCTAGACAAATATTTAAGACTTTAAATTGTCCAGTAGGTTCTAATCATCGTTGGTGGAAGGACTTTCCTCACCAGGAATTCCCTACACAATGCAGATAGAAATCTTTTTGAATAAATAAAAAGACAGTATGCACATTGTCTTTTTTCTCCTCACTTCAGATTTAATGATCAAAAGCAGAGAGAAAAAAGAATAAGAAACTAAAGAAAACAGCATCAACATGATGGCTATTGAATAGCTTTTGGCAAAGTACATTTGCCTTCATACCATAGTCTCAAAGGGAATATTTAATTCATTCAACTTTGTCTGAAATGTTTGGAGAATAAAATCTTCAGTCTTTTGTGTCCTTTTTGAAATACTTTAATGTCATTTCTGAGGAAATCCTTTCTGAAGTGTTAAGAAAACTTTTAATCTGTCCTAATAGATCATAATTGTCACTGACCTCTTAGTAACTTAAATAGATAAAACTTCAGATCTAACTACAAATGTAATAGGCAAAAACAAACAAACAAACAAAAACACCTGACAACAACAACAACAACAAAAAAAAAAAAACTGGAGCATTTTCCTCACAGAAATGTTTTAATGTAATATTGTGTATAAAGTTGTCTGTGAACTTTAAAGTACTATGTTAATATCAATTATTATTATAATCTACAGCTTTTCTAGAGGTTTGAATAGCTGCTTATAAATAATAGATGCTTAATAATTATATGTTGAGAGACTGGGTGGAGGAATGAATGCCCTGAGTTAATAATAATAATAGCATTTACTGTGTGCTAAGCAAGGTGCCAAGAGTTTAACAATTATTATCTCATTTAATCTTGATCCTATGGAGGTAGGTACCATATTTATCTCCATTTGCAGATGAAGAAACTGAGGTAGACAGAGGTTAAGTCACTTGTTCAAGGTCACAGAGGTAGTAAGTATTTGAGGTTAGGTTTGAATTCAAGTTCTCAGACACAGAACTCTATGCATTGGGTCACCTAGCTTCCTAGCAAAATTCAATCATTTATACCTGACTCCTTCCACTTCTATGTGTTTCCAAACACTATATAGGGGGCATGGCCTTAAAGGATTGAGACTACTATGGAGAGCCATTCTTATTGGATTTCTTATTACTAGAGAGTTAAAGAGTTGGTCTTTATCAATCTTGAATAAGTATGACATTCATGTGTTGACATTCACTAGAGAGATGAGGGGGTAATTAGAAAATGAAACTGGGGCAACTACTCTAAATAAACTCTTCTTTCTAGGGCAGATATTTCAACATTTTTGGACTTTCTTGTTCTATTCCAAAATTATCCAATTCCTTTTCTCATTTCAGTTCCACAGATTGTAGAAACTGAACATAGAACAGATTATTTTAGTATAGCAGCAAGGAAGGATTTAAGGAGGGAGAAAGTCAACTAAATGAAAAAATAAGTGACTTTTACGTGGTAACACACTGCAGGAATTGGGATTCCATGAAGAACAAATCTGAGAATGACAAGAATAGAAATTAATACAATTAGTACAAATCATGAAGGATAATCTATGTGAGTTCACTAAATCCCTACAGGAAACAAATACGAATTTGAAAGAGAGAATTTTAGAACAAGCAAAAGGAAAACTTTCTTGATTTAAAGGCCAACACATTTGTTCCCAAAGTTGTTGTACAGGCTAAAAAACATGAATAAGTTTAAGAATGTTGTGGGGGGAAAATCCATGACTTAGAATTCATATTCTTATCTTCATTAATATATTCATTATATATGTGCAATAATAATAAATTCATTAAATTCATATCTTAGAATGGAAGCTAAGGATGTGTCATGTTTCCATAATATGAGGAAAGTCAACCCCATGGCAATATCTCAGGGAATCTCCAAGCTCAGAATATGCTATTTGCAAATGTTTATCCTACCTTTATAAAGCAATTGCTTGGTTTTTTTTTTTTCCTATTACATAGAAATTCAATTTTTAAGGAAATTATGTAGCAATTAAGTTACACTGTGGGTAAAGTACTGAACCTGGAGTCATAATCCATCCTCAAATACTTATGAGTTGTAAATCACTTAATCTTCATTTGCCTTAATTTCCTCAACTGTAAAATGATATTAATAATACCAATAATCTCTCAGTGTTATTGTGTGGATTAAATGAGATAATATTTGTGAAGTGGTTAGTACAGTTCCTGGCATATAATAAGCACTATATAAATGCCCAGCTGTTATTATTGTTGTTGTAGTTGCTGCTATTATTATTATTATGGGAATTTCATATATTTGGAAAAAGAATCTATTTCTCTGATCTTCAGGCATAGACTCAGGCTTGCATAAATACATGAATAAAAGACTTTTTCACTCAAAATATAAGGCCCATCAGTGCATAAAGAGGTGTGTTTGTCCAATAATATACAATAACCTATTGCTACCTGAGATGAAAATTTTCTTAGACCTGAACAGATGCTAGAGTTGATAGGACAACATGGTTAGACAATATTCCTCTTGGTCAATTGTTAGTTATATTCTCGTGTATTTAGAGTCCTTGTTTTCAATAGAAAAGCCAGAGATGGCTGAAGAGAATCAAAGCCTAACAACTTGTGTTTACTCTCACTGGATTTATAAATTACTTACAGCTACAGGAAGATGGTATCTGGATAAATACTGAATTTTCAGCCAGTATGAGCTGACCTCACCTGTCTCAGATACTTAATAGACTGAGTGACATTAGGTAAGTCATTTAGTCCCTCAACTTCAGTTTCTTCATCTGTGAAGATGTGAAGATCAAATGGAATGACATATGCAGAGTGTTTTGCAAGTCTTAAAGGAGTATGTAAGGAATACTTATTTTTACTGCTTTTCTATATGATGTGATTGAAGAGAGCAATTTGAACCAAATGATGTGTTGGGCTTTAGCATTAGATGATGAAATTGAGATTCAAGCACCAGATGTTGGACTTTGATCAGATGAAGAATTCACAATGGCCATTCTCTTTTGCAAAATGGTCATTCTCTTATGGACAAAATGAAGAGATACAATAGACACCAGGAGTAGTAAATGTAGAATAGAGTTGGGAGAATGATAGTTAGCAAGCAAAGGGATCTTAATAATCAATGATGGAAAAGACAAGTTCCTTAGTGGAACTGGCAATTAATCAGGAGAAAGGAAATTCTCCATGAGGTGGTTCTTCACCATTGACTGGAAGGTAAAATCCTAAAAGGATCCTAGCATCCTAAAAGTTAGCAATTAAAAGAGAAAGCTACCATGAGATATGGTAGGGGAATGAGAGGAGAGATACCACATGGCATGGGGGAGGGCAAAGACATGGAGAGATAGAGTGCTGTGGTGGGCTATACCCCTGAAAGGAGTTCAGCAAAAATGGCATAAGCCATGAACAGATTTATAGGGGAAATTTAACCTCAGAAGTTTGACATAACTCAGATTTCTGACTGAACGTAGCAAGGTGGGGCTATCCATGACATGGGCAAAAGATGAGACTACATGGTTAAACTAATGCCCATCAGTCCCCTTGCCTACTTGCCTCTGGGAGTAAATTTATCAGTACTTCAGGCTTTTTCTGTCAATTCCACCTAGGGACCCAGGACCTCAAAATATGTATATTGTTCTTTACAATCTAATAACAGTCATAGATAATCTTAGACTGGTGATATTTATTTTAATTGATTTTTATCTCTACAGATATATATTTATTATACACACACACACACACACACACACACACACACACACACACACATATATATATACACAGATAAGTATTTCTTTCTTGGTAACTTGGGTTTGATTTTTCTCTTATAATGCTCTTATTCCCAAAATGTTAGTGAAGGAAGCTTTCATCCAAGAAAAGAATTATTTCCCTTCTATCAAAGATTGCTGTTATTGAATTGTTTCAATCAGGTCTGACTCTCTGTGACCCCATTGGGGTTTTCTTGGAAAAGATAGTGTAGTAATTTGTCATATCCTTCTCCAGCTCATTTTACAAATGAGGAAACTGAGGCAAACAGAGTTAACTTGCCCAAGGTCACATAGCTAGTAAGTATCTGAGGACACATTTGAACTCAAGCCTTCCAACTCCAAATTCAGTTCTTTATTTACTGAGTAACCTAGCTGCCAATCAAAGATAACATTCTTTTCTTTTCTTTTTTATACTGAAATTTCAATTACCTTTCTCCTGACAGATATGTTTTATATGGTGATATGAAAATCACTGCATTATTTAATCATAATGTAAAAACAAAGAAACTGCTTTCAGATGATTCCTGAGGCATATATACCTGGTAACCTTCATTCTATATATGTCATATAGATTTTCTATTCATGAATAAACTTTCTATAGGTCCTACCAAATTAGTCATGTGAGGGAGGAAGAGGGTAGTAGAAGTCCATGCATTATAGGATTAATTCAAGCTTTCACTATTGTGATTATTTTGGACTCTTATCTGTACATCCTCTTCACTATTCTTAGAAATAAATCTGTAGAGCAAAAAGTGAAAGTTTTTTCCCTATGTGTGTCTTATTTTATGTCTGTTGCAATACTCCAGGGTTTTCTTATTTTAGTGACTTTTAACTAGATCCTTTCCAAGAGGAAGGTAAAAACTTACCCGTTAAAAAACAAACAACCCCCCCCAAACTAACAATAAACATGCCTTAAGGGGTTATTTTGATTTGCATTTCTTTTATTATCAGTGATTTGGAGCATTCTTTAATGTATTGCAAATACTTTGCAAGTTTTGGGTGATAGCTAGAGCAAGGGAATGAGATCAGCAGCCCTGGAAAGGATTCAGCAAAGCCCTCATACCAAAGCTCTTTGGTAAAGGCAGCAAGGTTCTTCCATAATATTCCAATTACTCTTCAATTCTGCATCATTGCCTATTGCCTATTTCAAGTTGGATTCCTTGGAAGCAGCTCAAATTCAGCATATCCAAAAAAGAATTCATTACTGTCTTCTCCTAATTCATTCCACTTCTAAACTTGAATGAATAGGGAAAAAAATATGCATTCACTATGTGCCAAGTATTATGCTAAGTACTAGAGATAAATCTCCAGAGATAGTGGTTATTCTTGAAGAGGACCATGGTATCAGGGAGGCCACACCATGACATGCAAATTGATTGGATTTAAGTGAGAGAGGACTGTGCAAGGCCATCTGCCTTTCTCCTCCAGTGCCATTTGGGTCAAATGGCCAGATATAGAATGGGACTGTTGGGATGTTTTCTCAAGTTTATGAGACTAGGCCTAAATTGCATGATCCTTATTCCCAGGCCTTGAACCCTGGGAAGCAGGAAGTTAGTGAAGTTGCAGGAAGTGACGTGACCCACAGGAAGCAGACAACATTGGTGACTATTGGTTATGTCTTTTTAGAATATTCAATGAAAAGGCTTGAGTCCTTTTCTTTTTGAATCTTTTTTTTTTAGAAGGTATCACTATTTTTTTTTCTTTTATTAAAGCTTTTTTATTTGCAAAACATGTGCATAGGTAATTTTTCAACATTGACCCTTGCAAAGCTTTCTGTTGCTGCTCATTTCATTCAGCATCAGTTCCTGCAAGTCTCTCCAGGCCTCTCTGAAATCATCTTGCTGGTCATTTCTTATAGAACAATAATATTCCATAACATTCATATACCATGGTTTATTCAGTCATCTGAAAATTATCTGTTCATATCCTTTGACCATTTATCGACTGGAGAGTGGCTTGAATTCTCATAAATTTGAGTTAATTCTCTCTGTATTTTAGAAATATTCTCTATATATTCTCTCTATATTTTTAGAAATGAGACCTTTATCAGAACCCTTAAATGTAAAGATGATTTCCCAATTTGTTGCTTCCCTCCTAATCTTGTCTGCATTAGTTTTGTTTGTACGAAAACTTTTTAACTTAATATAATCAAAATTATCTATCTGGTGTTCAATTAAGAGTTCCAGGTCTTCTGTGGACACAAATTCCTTCCTTCTCCACAGGTGTGAGAGGTAAACTATCCTATGTTCCTCTAATTTGCTTACAATATCACTCTTTATGTCTAAATCATGAACCCATTTAGATCTTATCTTGGTATGTGGTGTTAGGTGTGGGTCAAGCCCTAATTTCTTCCATATTAGTTTCTAATTTTCCCAGCAGTTTTTGTCAAATGGTGAGTTCTTATCTCAAAAGCTGGGGTCTTTGGGTTTATCAAACACTAGATTGCTATAGTTATTGCCTAGTTTGTCCTGTGATCCTATCCTATTCCACTGATCGACTACTCTGTTTCTTAGCCAGTAGCAAATGGTTTTAATGACCACTGCTTTATAATATAGTTTTAGATCTGGTACAGCAAGGCCACCCTGATCAGCATTTTTTTTTCATTAATTCCCTTGAAATTCTTGACCTTTTGTTCTTCCAAATGAACTTTGCTACTATTTTTTCTAGATCTGTAAAATAATTTCTTGGGAGTTTGAATGGTATGGTACTAAATAAGTAAATTAGTTTGGGTAGTATTGTCATTTTTATTATATTTGCTCGGCCTACCCATTAGCACTTGATATTTTTCCATCTCGTAGGTCTGACTTTTTTTGTGTGGAAAATGTTTTGTAGTTTAGTTCATATAGTTCCTGACTTTTCCTTGCAAATAGATTCCCAAATATTTTATACTATCAACAATTATTTTGAATGGAATTTCTTTTTGTATCTCTTGCTGCTGAACTTTGTTGGTAATATATAAAAATGCTGATGATTTATGTGGATTTATTTTGTATCCTGCAACTTTGCTAAAGTTATGAATTATTTCTAGTAGTTTTTTAGTTGAGACTCTAGGGTTCTCTAAGTATACCATCATATCATCTTCAAAGATTGATAATTTGGTTTCTTCATTACTCTAATTCCTTTAATCTCTTTTTCTTCTCTTAGTGCCAAAGCTAACATTTCTAACACAATATTAAATAGTAATGGTGACAGTGGGCAGCCTTGTTTCACTCCTGATCTTATTGGGAATGGGTGTAGTTTGTCCCTATTATATATGGTGCATGCTGATGGTTTTAAATAGATGCTACTGATCATTTTAAGGAAAAGCACATTCATTCCTATACTCTAGTGTTTTTTAATAGGAATGGGTGTTTGATTTTATCAAATGCTTTTTCTGCATCTATTGAGATAATTATATGATTTTTGTTAGTTTGGTTATTCATATAATTGATTATGCTGATAGTTTTCCTAATATTGAACCAGCCCTACATTCCTGGTATAAATCCTACTTGGTCATAGTGTATTATCCTGGGGATGACTTTCTGTAATCTCATTGCTAATATTTTATTTAAAATTTTTGTGGCTAGGTGGCACAGTGGATAGAGGACTAGCGCTGAAGTCAGGAGGACCTGAGTTCAAATCTGGTCTCAGATACTTAATATTCCCTAGCTGTGTGATCCTGGGCAAGTCGCTTAACCCCAATTGCCTCAGCAAAAAGCAAAAAACAAAAAAAACAAAAAAAGATTTTTGCATCATTATTCATTAGGGAAATTGGTCTATAGTTTTCTTTCTTGGTTTTCACCCTACCTGGTTTAGCTATCAGCACCATATCGGTCTCATAGAAGGAATTTGGTAGTACACTTTCTTTCCCTATTTTTTCAAATAGTTTATTTAGTATTGGAATTAATTGTTCTTTGAATTTTTGGTAGAATTCACATGTAAATCCATGAGACCCTAGAGATTTTTTCTTAGAAAGTTGATTAATAGCTTGTTTTTTTTTCTTTTTCTAAAATGGAGATATTTAAATAATTTATTCCCTCTTCTGTAAACCTGGGCAATCTATATTTTTGCAGATATTCCTCCATTTCATTTAGATTATCAAATTTATTGACATAAAGTTGGACAAATTAACTCCTAATCATTGCTCTAATTTCCCTTCATTGGTAGAAAGTTCTCCCTTTCCATTTTTGAGACTAACAATTTGATTTTCCTCTTTCCTTTTTCTAATTAAATTAACTAAAGGCTTATCTATTTTGTTGGTTTTTTCATAAAACCAACTTAGTTTTATTTATTAATTTAATAGTTTTCTTATTTTCAATTTTATTAATCTTTCCTTTTATTTTCAGAATTTCCAATTTGGTATTTAATTGAAGGCTTTTAATTTGTTCTTTTTCTAGCTTTTTTAATTGTAAGCCCAATTCACTGATCTTCTCTTTCTCTATTTTATGTAAGTAAGCATCTAGAGGTAAAAAATTACCCCCTTATAACTGTTTTGGCTGTATCCCACAAATTTTGGTATGTTGTCTCATTATTATCATTCTCCTGGATAAAATTATTGATTGTGTCTATGATTTGCTCTTTCACCCATTCATTCTTTAGGATTAGATTATTTAATTTCCAATTAACTTTTGGTCTATTTTCTCCTGGCCTTATATTGCATGTGATCTTTATTGCATCATGATCTGGAAAAAAAATGCATTTACTATTTCTCCCTTTCTTCATTTAATTTTGAGGTTTTCATGCCCTAACACATAGTCATTTTTTGTATAAGTTCCATAAACCTCTGAGAAAAAAGTAAATTCCCTTCTGTCTCCATTCAATTTTCTCCAAAGATCTATCATACCTAACTTTTCTAATATTTTGTTTACCTCCCTAACTTCTTTCTTATTTATTCTGTGGTTTGATTTATCTAATTCTGAGAGAGCAAGGTTGAGATCCCCCACTAGTATAGTTTTGCTGTCTATTTCTTCTTGCATCTCTCTTAACTTCTCCTCTAGGATGCTATACCATTTGGTGTATATATTTTTAGTATTGATATTGCTTCATTATCTATGGTACCCTTTAGTAAAATATAGTTTCCTTCCTTCTCTCTTTTAATTAGATCTCTCTTTGCTTTTATTGCTCTGAGATCAGGATTGCTATCCATGCTTTTTTTTTTGTTCACCTGAAGCATAATAAATTCTGCTCCAGCCCTTTACCTTCACCCTGTATGTAACTCTATGCTTTAAATGCGTTTCTTGTAAACAACATATTGTAGGATTCTGGCTTTTAATCCAGTCTGCAATCTGCTTCTGTTTTATGGGAAAGTTCATCCCATTCACATTCACAGTTAAAATAACTAATTCTATATTTCCTGCCGTCTTATTTACCCAAACTTATTTTTTTTTCCTTTCCCCTTTCTCCTTTCCCCCTTCCCCAGTATTTTGCTTTTGATGACCACCTTCCTCAAGCAATCCTTTCCCCTTTAGAGCCCCTCCCCCTTTTTTACACTTTTCCCCTAATTGTTCTATTTTCCTTTCTATTAGTCTTTTCCTCCTTTCCCTCCCACTTCCCTATAAGGAGGGACAAGTTTCTCTGTGAAAATGAATGTGTCTGATATTCCCGTTTAGAGCCCAATCTGATGAGAGTAAGATTCACACAATGCTTATCCCTCTTCCTTCTTTCTCCCAATTATATTAGGTTTTCTTTGCCTCTTCATGAAATTTTACCTTATTCTTACCTCCTTTTTTTGCCTTATTTTATCTCCTTTTTCCTCTTTTTCCAATATGATATCCCTTCTACCTCTAGTTTATTTTTTATATTATCAAAGTAAAATCAAATTATATCCCCATTAAGTATACCCATAGTAGAAATATAGTTCTTAAGAGATCTCTCCTTTTTACCTTTTCATGCTTCTCTTGAGTTCTGTGTTTGGAGGTCAAATTTTTTTTTTATTAAAGCTTTTTATTTGTATAACATATGTATGGGTAGTTCCCCAACATTGATCTTTACAAAGCTTTCCATTACAACTTTTACCCCCAGTCCCCTCCGCTCCCCTAGATGGCAGGAAGTCCACTACATG
The DNA here is from genome assembly GCA_023553655.1 of Myrmecobius fasciatus. Taxonomy (NCBI): domain Eukaryota; kingdom Metazoa; phylum Chordata; class Mammalia; order Dasyuromorphia; family Myrmecobiidae; genus Myrmecobius; species Myrmecobius fasciatus. The sequence continues at coordinate 195,772 of JAJPUD010003111.1, read as the reverse complement.
TTAATAATATTGAAATACTTGACGAGTTGTGCAAGAAAAATCCTATCTACAAGAAAAAAGAAATCAGAGAAAGGCAACACAATGCAAGCAAATATCAATAGAAATCATGAAAATGTTATGTTGTGGTCCATATTTCATATCCCTCTCTCTGGGTGTATATGGTTTTCTTCAGTGAACAATTGGAACTGGTTTGAGACAATTCTTTGTTGCAGAGAGCCATGTCCATCAGAATTGATCATCATGTAATACTGTTGTTGCTGTGAATGATGATCTCCTGGTTCTGCTCGTTTCACTCAGCATCAGTTCATGCAAGTCTCTCCAGGCCTCTCTGAAATCGTCCTGCTGGTCGTTTCTTACAGAACAATAATATTCCATAACATTCATATACCATAATTTATTCAGCCACTCTCCAATTGATGGGCATCTCTTCAGTTTCCAGTTTCTAGCCACTACAAAAAGGGCTGCCACAAACATTCTTGCACATGTGGGTCCCTTTCCCTCCTCTAAGATCTCTTTGGGATATAGGCCCAGTAGAAACACTGCTGGGTCAAAGGGTATGCACAGTTTGACAACTTTTTGAGCATAGCTCCAAATTGCTCTTCAGAATGGTTGGATCTGTTCACAGTTCCACCAACAATGTATCAGTGTCCCAATTTTCCCACATCCCCTCCAACATTCATCGTTATCTTTTCCTGTCATTTTAGCCAATCTGACACATGTGTAGTGGTACCTCAGAGTTGTTTTAATTTGCATTTCTCTGATCAATAGTGATTTGGAGCAACTTTTCATATGACTAGAGATGGTTTAAATTTCATCATCTGAAAATTGTCTGTTCATATCCCTTGACCACTTATCTATTGAAGAGTGGCTTGAATTCTTATATATATATATGAGACAATTCTCTATATATTTTAGAAATGAGGCCTTTATCAGAACCATTAAATGTAAAGATGATTTCCCAATTTGATGCTTCCCTCCTAATCTTGTCTGCATTTGTTTTATTTGTACAGAAACTTTTTAACTTAATATAATCAAAATTATCCATCTGGTGTTCAATTAGGAGTTCCAGATCTTCTTTGGACATAAATTTATTCCATTGGAGGTCAAATTTTTTGTTCAGATCTGGTCTTTTCATTAGAAATAGGTGAAATTCACCTATAGTATTAAATATCCATCTTCTTCCCTGGAAGATAATGCTCATTCTAGCTGGATAGCTTATTCTTGGCTGTAATCCAAGTTCCTTTGTCTTATGGAATATCTGATTCCAGGCCCTTTGATCCTTTAATGTAGAAGCTGACAAATACTGGGTGATTCTAATTACAATTCCTCGGTATTTGAATTGTTTCTTTCTAGCCGCTTGCAATATCTTTTCCTTGGTTCAATAGTTCTGAAATTTAGCCATGATATTCTTTGGGGATTTAATTTTGGGGTCTCTTTCATGAGGTGGTCAGTGAATTCTTTCAATGGCAATTTTACCTTCTGATTCTAAAACATCATGGAGTTTTCTTTCATGTTTTCCTGGAAGATAGTGTCTAGGTTCTTTTTTTCATCATGGCTTTCAGGAAGTCCAATAATCCTTAGATTGTCTCTCCTAGATCTATTTTCAGGTCAGTTGTTTTTCCTAGGAGATATTTCATCTTTTATTCTATTTTTTTCATTTTTTTTGTTTGATTGATTCTTGAAGTCTTATTGATTCATTCACTTCCATTTGTTCAATTCTAATTTTTAAGATATAATTAGCTTGTTACCTTTTTTTTAGCTCCTTTTGTAATTGGTCAATTGAATTTTTTTTGTTCATTGCAGTTTTTTCTTTTTCACCAATTTTGTTTTTCAGTGAATTGTTGTCTTTTTCATATTTCTTTTTCCATCTCTTCTTGCAATGATCTCACTTCATTTCCCCATTTTTCTTCTAACTTTCTTTTAAGATTCTTTATGCAATCTTCCAGGACAGCTTTGTGAAATGGGGACCAGCTCATGTCTCCCTTTGTGGCTTCCTCTGGAGTTGCTTTACCTTTATGAACCTCAGGATCTGAGGTCTGTTTTTCTCTCTATATATAAAAGCTGTCTATGGTGAGAGCACTCTTCTGTTTCTTACTCATTTTTAGAGCTTGAGTTCTGTTTAAAGCAGGGGACCAGCAGATGCTTCAATTTGCCCTGGGGCAGTTTGGCTGATTGACTTCCAGTGCTGGGCTATTGGAGCAAAGTCCCGTATTCTCAGTTGTTTAAAATCTATCTTTTATAAAAGGCAAATCTGCCAAAGCACCTGCCTCCTACCAGGCCTCACAGAAACTTCCCAGGTGCTTAGAATCTGTCACTGAGTCCTGGCCTGGCTTCCTTCTCTGTCTCCTGGAGCTGCTGTCTGAGCTGGGCAAACTGACACCCTGCCCATCTGAAATAGACCTGCTCGGAAGCTCTTCCAAGGAAACTGCTGCTGGTAATGTGTTGTAGTCCAAATATTTGGGGGTGCTTTAACTCCAGAATCAGTTTAGAGGCTTAATCTGCTATTAGTTTGAGAGATCAGAGGAAGTCACAGAGAGTCGTGTCATGTTGGCTCTGCTTTTTAAATGTTGGACAAGCTGGAAGCTGGCCAGATTCCAGGAGCACATGCCAAAAATTAGAATGGCTCCCAGGTGTAGGTCTGTACCTCTCCCTGCAGGGACTAAATAAATGCTTTCTCTTTGTACCTGAAGATGTCTCTGATTAGTTAATTTGGGGAAGGGGGTCAAGTACCCATCCCACATATCAAGATGCTTGGAGATGGCCCTGGATGCTGTAGTAGACCTTGACTTTTTAAAAGCAGGTCTTTAATAGCTCTTAATTTGACTGAGGCCATTCCCATTCAGTGATTAAGGCTAGGTAGCAACTGAGGCAAAGAATGGCCTTTGTCACCTAGCCCCCTCCCCCCACAAATAAAAAGATAAATCTGGGAGGGGAAGGACTCTCTTGGTTTCTGACCAAAACAGAAATGATAGCTATTTACCTTCACTCTGAGTCAATCAGGACCTAAACAATGACCAATTGGAACTTGGCCTGGGGACCTATTGGTGGCCAATCAATGAGTCAGAGCAATTTGGGTTTGAGGCATAATTCTTAAGAAATCTAGCCAGTAAACTCTAAGATATTTTGAGAGAGTTCAAATATCAAAAAAAAAAAAAAAAAAAAAAAAAAAAAAAATTTAAAGGAAGTGTGAGAATGGTGCTAGATCCACTTAACCAAATTAACTGTTCAGAGACATCTTCAGATACAAAGAGAAAGCATTTATTTAGTCCCTGAAGGGAGAGGCCCAAGCACACCCCAGAGGCATCTCAGCTCCCAACACGTGCTTGACCTGGCAAGCTAGAAATAGTGAATCTGGTTAAATAGCAAAAGACCCAAGTCTTTTCATTGGATGGACTAAAAAGGAAATAACCATTATTGACCAAGGATCACCATTGTTGTCTGCTTCCTGTGGGTCATGTTACTCCTTGTCACTTCCTGAAGTTGGGACCTAGGGTCTGACTTTTCTTGCCTTAGGCCTTGAGATCATGTGACTTCCTGCAGCCTGGGCCCAAGGCCTGATCTTGCAGCTCTTTAGACATCTGGGAATGGGAGTCATGTGATTTATCCCTAATCTGACCTACTTGGGGGGGGAGGAGGGGGAAGGAGGCCCAAGCACACCAGCTGAGCAGACCCAAAGCCTCTTAGCTTCCATCTACCAGCATTGTACCTGGCCTGGCAAGCCCAAAATTTATTGGTTAAATAGCAAGAGACTTAGGTTCGTTGGAGGGACTGAAAAGAAAGTAATCATTGACCAATGGTCAGCAAGGCTGTCTTCTTCCTGTGGGTCACATAATTTCCTGAAACTTAAGCCTAGGGTCTGACCCACTGCATCTCATAGGCTTTTTGAGAAATCTTCACTTAATCCCATTCAAAACAAAGGACTCTGTGAGAATTGCCCTAGTGGGGACCTAATTGAAACTGTTGATTGGGATACAAATCCAAAAGCAGAAACAATCTCTGTCCTCAAGGAGCTTACATTTTAATAAGGAAAAAAGAGGAGTGATAGTCTTAGAGAGGCATTTTGATCTACAGAGTTCCTGGGGATCATAAGTGGGGCTTTAGAAAAATAAATGAATACACTCCATCCTGAAGAATTTATTTGATCATTATCAAATTATCAAAGTTCATGGATCCAAAAATGGAGAAATGAGGTGCCACAATGAAGTGGCTGGGGAAGTTGTGAAAGAAGTGGCTGAAAAGGAAATAGCTGAGGCTTTCTTGAAATAGGAAATATAGGCCCAGGTCAAGGAAATTGGGTCCCAGGACAAGAGTTCCTTCAGGGCATGGTCTTTAGTAAAGGCTGCAATGATAATAGGAAGAGGTGGAGGAGATGATATGAAAGAGATGGTCATTCTTAAGTTGTCCCAAGAATATAACCTTTCTTGATTCTTCATTCTAACTCATTCAACAAATCTAATTTGTTGTTAAATCTTGCCATTTCTACCATTACAGAATTTTTTACTATTGGTCATCTTTTCCAGTCAAGGAAAAACTTGGACCATGAAAGGGAACTGCTCATGAAGGGATGCTATTTCACTTCTTGGCTCCCCATCCCTCCCTCAGTCAAGATGACCAATAGTAAAAAGGAAATTGGGTCCCAGGACAAGAGTTCCTTCAGGGCATGGTCTTTAGTAAAGGCTGCAATGATAATAGGATTACACATTGAGTAAATGTCAGAAGCTGGATTTAAGGCCTTCCTAACTTTAGGTCTAGAGTTATATTCATTGTAACACCTAGCTACTCTATATATACCTCTGTATATCTATAAAGACACCACCTGCTTCTTTATATCTTTATATGCACTTGTTGTCAAGTGTAGATATTCTGTGTGCCTTATATAATCTCAGGCACAGAGAAAAAAAAGCACAGATGACTCAATCAAATTGTCTGCTCCAGATGAGTGGTTCAAACATTTTCCTCCTATGAAACTTCCCTTTTTTGGGGGATATAATAACCACTACCATTCTTGCCAGTGTCAGCATCAGTAAAGACCTTGAAGGCTGTTTGACATTTTTCAAATAAAGGATTCAGAAGATGAAAGAGAATAGTTCATCCCAAAAAACACTTTTAGAGTTCTGCAACAACAATTTCTATAATGCCTTGGGACTTTCTCTTAAAACAACAGATCCCATGAACAGACAATTTTCAGAGGATGAAATTAAAACTATTTATAGTCATATGAAAAGGTGCTCCAAATCACTGTTGATCAGAGAAATGCAAATCAAGACAACCCTGAGGTACCACTTCACACCTGTCAGATTGGCTAAAATGACAGGAAAAGTTAATGATGAATGTTGGAGGGGTTGTGGGAGGGCTGGGACATTGATGCAATGTTGGTGGAGCTGTGAACGGATACAGCCATTCTGGAGAACAATTTGGAGCTATGCTCAAAAAGTTATCAAACTGTGCATACCCTTTGACCCAGCAGCATTTCTATTGGGCTTATATCCCAAAGAAATCATAAAGGAAGGAAAAGGCCCCACATGTGCAAGAATGTTTGTGGCAGCCCTTTTTGTAGTGGCTAGAAACTGAAAATTGAATAGATGCCCTTCAATTGGAGAATGGCTGAATAAATTATGGTATATGAATATTATGGAATATTATTGTTCTGTAAGAAATGACCAGCAAGATGATTTCAGAGAGGCCTGGAGAGACTTACATGAACTGATGCTGAGTGAAATGAGTAGAACCAGGAGATCATTATACACGGCAACAACAGTACTATATGACGATTAATTCTGATGGACATGGCTCTCTTCAACAATGAAATGTTTCAAACCACCTCCAATTGTTCACTGAAGAAAGCCATATACACCCAGAGAGAAGGATGTGAAATGTGGACCACAACATAACACTCTCATACTCCTTGATTGTTGGCTTACATTGTGTTTCCTTTATCTGATATATCGTTTGTGTAGATAAGATTTTTCTTGCACAACAATGATAAGTTTGGAAATATGTATACATATATTTGATTTGCCAATATTTTAACATAATTAACATGTAGTGGATATCCTGCCATCTAGGGGAGGGGTGGGGAGTTGGGGGGAAAAATTTGTAACGGAAAGCTATGTAAGGGTTATTGTTGAAGAATTACCCACACATATGTTATGCAAATAAAAAAAAACAAAAACAAACAAACAAAAAAAAGATCCCTTCACCTACTTCAGAAACATTGTTTCTGAGTCTAGTTCTGAATTCATCAAATATTTCATCTTTTTATTTATTTTGGTTCCTGAATCATTGGAAATATAGTGTTTACACATCATTTGATTGATGACTCATCATTGGTCTTTGAAATTAGTGTTGGCATTGGACCAAAACTTAAAAGAAATCTTAAGATTATTTCAAATCAAAAAATTTTTCAATGAGCTAGGTTTAGATTTCTTCCACTGTTGTTCATTATAAGAAACATGTGTAAGTACCAGAGGGACTAAAATCTGGAGAAGATTAAAAATATTTAAGACATTATAAATTGAGGTTTTATTAAGCCAGCTACAACTGAGGCTATATGATGTAAACAATAGGATGTAGCAAACCTAGGTATGAATTCCACCTCAGGAATTTATCGGTGGAGAAGTTCTGAAAAAGATGATTATAGCTTCAGAACCTCAAATTTCTCATCCATTAAATGGGCATAGTAAGTTTACTATTTATATCACATAGTTGTGAGAAAATGCTTTATAAACCTTTAAAGGCTATACACAATTCATCTATGATGATGATCATAAAAAGGAAAATTCAAGATCTTCTGTTAAGGAATCAAGACATATAGACAGAAAACCAAAATGAGAATAGAATGACAATATAATGCATATTTTATCTCCATTGCAATTTCCAACAAGATTAAAGAAGATTTAAAAGTTAGTGAACTAATATTTATTAAGTTCTATGTGCCAGTTACTATTCTAGGGATACAAAAAAAAAAAAAAAAGGCAAAAAAAAAAATAAGTCCAAGACTAAACTGAAATAAACAACATAGCCCTTATACAACTTTTAGTAATGGGCATTTACATTAATCCTAGTACCTCAAAGGCTACATTTAATTAATCCCCACTTGGTTCATCTGTAATGTTTTGGAGATTGGCTCTCTCAACTTACCATACCCTATAGAAATACCTTAATGTCAACCCCAAGGAAATTCTTTTTGAATTGTTAAGAAAATTATAACTTGCTTCTGATAGTAACAGAATTAATGTCACTGACATATTGGCAGATGTACTCAGTCTCCTGAATTCTTATCCTTTATATCCTCAAAGTTTCAGAGCCCATTCCTTATTTCTATATACTCTGGGTGCCAAGAATTAATAATCAAGTAAACAGCTAATTACTACAAAATCTTCTTCAAGGAAATTCAGGTGAGAGAAAGTTTTATTTATTTTTGCTAAAATGCCAACATTCAGAAACATTTGTTTCTCTTAAATCTTTAATTTTCTCACAGTTAAAAAAAAAATTTGTGATCAATCTTTCTGATTTTCCCAAAATCAAAATTTTTCCATTTGGATTATAGCACTACACACAGAATTCTTATGCATTCTGACCAATTCTGATGACTAGTGGCATATTCAATTGACAAAGTATACTGGTAAGGTTGCAAAATTATTTCCTATGGGTATGACCACAAAGATCACATATATTCATCATTTTTTATTTGTCTGAATATTGGAGGCTGTGATAGGTTTTAAGGCAGCTTTTATGCTAAAAAAAAAAGATAATTTAATATTGACTTTCAACCCAATTAAAAATTAATAATCCCTTACAGTTGCATACCTCGTATCTTTAGCAGGCATCCCCTAATATGAAGTAGTAGTGACATTTCCATTATTATGAAGTAGGAGTGACATTTTCAGTTTTTTTTTTTCAAAATTGTGATAGTATTTTGAGGATTGTTTTTTGTTTTTCTTTTTAGATATTAGAGGACTAAAACTATGAATCTAAAGCAGTTTTTGTTTAATTCCAGGAATGAATTGCAAGAAAATAACACATTGCTACCTGAGTGAGCAAAGGGGGAAGATAAGTTTTAGAGAGGATAAATGTATGGTAATGCATGTAATGAAAAATTATCCTATTCATACTTATGAAATACTTGATTCTATAGAGAGTTATTTAAAGATAGACATTGGCTAGTGCATAATGAATCCAAAAATTCTAAAAGAACGTAATAAGAAAAAAAGCAGGAAGATTATCTTAGGCAATTAATATCAATGATCTCAAAGAAAGACCTAATACACCAAGCAAAGATTTTGAGGACAATTATCATGATCAAAGAAATAGAAGAACCTCCACATGACAATGTACTAAAGGATTAGACTCTAAGAAAATGACATCTGAAATTATTAACTTTTGGGGGACTGAAAATGCTGTATAGACTTCTCAATAAGAAAATTCCCTCTACCAATGCAGATTGACTTTTGCTATACAACTTATAGTCTTAGAAATTTTGAGGCTCTGAGAGGTCAAATGATTTTCTCAGTGACATGCAATTCGTAGGGGCCAACTTGAATGCGGGCCCAGCAGACTCCAATAATAGGTCTTATTCATTAGGATATAATGCATCTGGTAGATAATAGAAATTTATATAAAATTTTCATGTCATAAATAGTATTAATATGGATTTTTTTTCACCAGAAAAATGAGATGTTTTGAAACACTAAAATGAATTCTCTGATGCTTGATCATAGACTAGGCTTTCATAAATTGATGAAGAGAAGTCTTTTACATATATAATATTGAATGAGTTAATGAACAATCACTTTTTAAATGCTTATTATGTGACAAGCACTGTGCTAAACTCTAGAAATTCAACAAAGATGGTCTCCGTCTGATCTTAGAGAGCACACATTTTAATAGGTGGGGATATAACATATAAAAGAGAAAGATCGCCAGAGAGGGGCACTTAAATCTGGAAAGTTACTGAGATGTTTAGTTGGGCTCTAAGGGAATAGTTTGACACACCCCATCTAGAAACAATGGCAGAGTTGATTTTTGTCTTGGTTCTTGCTTACTAAAACTGGAATGGTTATAAGAAGAAGTTATCTGGGAAGATGTGGAGAAGGTGGGCAGAAAGAAAGAAGTGAAATGAAGCCTGAAACTTTCTTGAAATAGTATTCTAGGAGAGAAAATTGCCAATCAGAACAGTGGAATCCCAGGGCAAACGTTCTTCAATGGTAAGTCTTTGGTGTCAGTGGTGAGATGGCTATTCTCCTAAATGGTATTTTTAAAAATGCTTATCTGGAACTTAAAACTTTGGGGGCTTATTACTAGATGAATTAACATTTTAGGGAGAATAATCCTCTCTTTAGATTTTAGGTTGTTGCTTGTCCTACATTCTTTTTTTTTTGTTTTGTTTTGTTTTTAAATTAAACCTTTTTATTTGCAAAACATATGCATGGGTTATTTTTCAACATTTACCCTTGCAAAACTTTCTGTTCCAAATTTTTCCCTGCTTCACCCCAATCCCTCCCCTAGACGACAGGCAGTCCAATACATGTTAGCTATGTTAAAATATATTTGTCCTTCGTTCTTGAAGAGGACCATGACATCAGGAAGATGATGCCATGGCTTGCAAGTGAGTTGGATTTAAGTAAGGATGAAATGTGCAAAGTCATCAAATTTTAGGAGACAATACAGGAGGAAAGGAGGTGTCTTTTGGCCAAAGAAGTAAGGAAGAAGGGTGCTATGGTGTTACATTCTTATGTATACACAATTCTTGTTTTCAACAGAAAAGCTGAAGATGGATGAGGAAAATAACACTTTAATGACTGACTTTATCCTCATAGGATTTACAAATCATCCAGAGATGAAGGTCATGCTATTTGTGGTATTCCTTATAATATATCTGATAACCATTGTTGGGAATCTTGGACTGGTGATATTAATTTCAATTGAACCTCGACTTCATACACCTATGTATTTCTTTCTTGGTAACTTGGCTCTTATGGATGCTTGCTGTGGCTGTGCTGTAACTCCCAATATGTTGGTGAACCTCTTTTGTAAGAATAGGATGATTTCTATCTATGAATGCATGACACAATTTTATTTTCTTTGTGTGGTTGAAACTTCAGACTGTTTTCTCCTGGCAGCCATGGCATATGACCGTTATGTGGCTATCTGTAACCCACTTCATTATCCTATCATGATGTCAAAGAAGCTCTGCATTCAGATGCTCATTGTGTCATACATAGGTGGTAATCTGACTTCTGCAGTTCACGTAGGTTTTGTATTCAGGTTGATTTTCTGTAGGTCTCATCGAATAAATCATTTTTTTTGTGATGTAATTCCATTGTTCAGACTGTCCTGTGTTGACCCTTACATTAATGAACTGATGATGTATATATTTTCAGGTTCAATTCTAGTACTTACAATAGTCATTATCTTAATTTCTTATCTTTACATTCTTTTTACTATCTTCAGGATGAAATCCAAGGATGGGCGGGGCAAAGCTTTTTCAACTTGTGCATCCCATTTTGTGTCTGTTTCAATATTCTATGGTTCTCTTCTCTTCATGTACATTCGACCAGGTTCTGTTAATGAAGGAGATAAGAATATGCCAGTTGCTATTTTTTATACAATAGTCATCCCCTTTTTAAACCCTTTTATTTATAGCCTGAGGAACAAGGAAGTGATCAGTGTCCTGAAAAAGACTCTGAAGAAAAAAATATCTCGGGATATTTGAAATAAAATTTATTTTCTGTGACTTATTGATGCAAGTACAATAAGACTATTCCAAAGAAATGACACTGAGAAAAAAATACATTTTATTAGGTAGTATTAAATTGCATAAGCCTAATAAGAATTGAGTCAACTATGTGTAAAAGAAGAAATAAGTTCAATAATATTTATTTTATTCTAAGGCTAATTTCTATCTAGAGGGATAAAGACAAAAGTAGAACATCTATATATTAGCATGCAAATTCTAATAAGTTGGAGACAATTTGTAGATTATAGAGACATCTACAAAGTAGACACAAGGTAACCTTGAAAGGATTAGCAATTGGAGAAAATGAAAAAAGACCCCCTGTAGAAGATGGCCCTTTTTCTAATTGTAAATGAAAATAGGAATGTTTTAAAAAATTCATTTAGAAATATCCATCATTGTTTACTTAAGGAAATGGACCATATTAGTGAGTTAGTGACTCCCAATTTCAAGAACTTAAGACAAGATCCAAACCACACCTAAATTACAAAGAGGGATATGCAAAGGAGACTCCATAAAGATATGGAACTATATCTCTAAAATATTTGGATTAGATACAAACTGATAAACTTATCATATTCAGTTGCCTCAGGGCCAAGGCTATCTGCTTAAAAAAAACACCACTGAAATTAAATTTGTTTCTGAACTTTCTTGACATTTTTTCAAGTAGTTACTTGAGAGTCACTTTGAAAATTTATTTAAATAGAATATATATCCCCTGTTACCATAGCTGTTAAGAATTTGAGGCAATCTATTCCAACACATTCATTTTGCAGATGAGGAAGCTGAGACCAAGAGGAGATTAAATTCCTTATTCAAGATTACATTCCAGTTTTTCAACAATAGAGCCAATGATCTTCCACATTCCCACACTGCCCATTTCTTTTGCAGCACTTGCTGTCATTCAAGGTCATTATTAGCAAGTTAACCTCAAAACAATTTTTGTCTAGTTATATTGTTTATCTGTAAGCAGTCAAGATCACCAAAAACATTTGACCAGAATGCTTTTTTGTTGTTGTTGTTTGTTTGTTTGTTTTTTAATAAAGCATATAAGAGAGAGAAATGGGACTGATCTCCTACCCTCAGTTAGCAAGGAAGAATACATTGTAACAATTCTTCCCAGAAATTTAGTCCTCATCTTCATATAGCTTGCTCCCCAATCAATTACACACATACTGTCTCTAGTTAGTCCCAGGTTCAAGGACTATTTTGGTAAATTAGAAACTTCAAGCTACAGTTCATAGACCCCCACCAATATTTCTTACATTAAACTTCCAGAGAAGCTAGTTGATTTGACAATAATCGTATAGCAACTAGGGATTAAAGGAGGGATTTGAACACAGTAGTTCAACACAAAAGATAAGTAACAGCACTGCAAAATAAATACCAAGGAAAATATTCCCCCAAGACACTCTTTCCTGCAAAGCCTACACCACCTAAATTTAATTCAATAGAATTTATTAAAGACCAAACATATATGTGTAAATGTATGTGTATACATATGCATACTGAAATAATGTCATTGAACTATTGCTACAAACTAAAAGTAATATGTGTGTGTATGTGTGTATGCTAAAATGATAATCTCATTTGAACTGTTGCTACAAATATCTGCTGCTTTGCTATTTTTCCTGTTGCTGCCACCTTCAGGCCTTTCTTGGAAGCAAAATCTACTGATATTTCCTCTGAATTTCCTGCAAAATTTAGCAGCCAGCCTTGTTAGTCAATCAATCAGGCAGACAAGCAATAAGTACTTATTAAGCTCCTACTTTGTGCCAGTCACTGTGCTAAATGCTGAACATAAAAAGAAAGGAAATAGACTTCATTCTCTCTCAAGAAGCTCGTTATATAACAAATATGCTAAAAACAAGTTATATACTGGATAAACAGGAAATAACAAAAGGCAGGAATTAAAAGTGGGGAAAGAGCCAGAAGGCTTGTGTGTATATATATATATATATATATATATATATATGAGTATAAGGTATATATATATATGAGTATAAGGTATATATATACGTATATATATACACATATATATATATATATATGTATATATATATATGAATATAAGGTATAAGAAGCCTGGAGAAGAGCTGGAAAAGTAGCTAGAATCCAAATTCAGTTCAAGAAACTTAGTAGCTGTGTGACTCTGTCATGCTCCTGAGAAACTGAGGCAGTATTGAAGATTAGAGATTATTAATATTTTATTGATAGTGGTGGAGAGTTTAGAATCCATAGCTATGCGTAGGACTGAATGAGACTTTTGTCTCAAAGCATCCAGTCCATGGAGAATTTAGACTGGTGGCCATATTAGCCGGCCATCTGGATCTCAAATGTATTCAGCAGCCTAGTGAGAGCTCCAAGGATTCTTACAGGGCTGCAGTGCTCAGGGAAACAAAGGCAGACCGAGGGGCAGAGCACTGTGGGGATTGGAGTTCCAGAAAAGGACTATCAATTCAGTTCTGGCAGGTTAGGGGTATGGAGAAAGATCATAAATTCGATAAGTTTGGGAAGAAGCTAAGAGCTACTGAGTCTGGGGCCATAAAGATAAGGGGTTTGCCCAGGTACTTGAGATAGGCCATCTGGAGGTTTTATGATTCCTTGGAATGCTAACTCTGCAGTCCCAATTATCTCAGTCTTAAGGGTCAGAAAGAAGGGTTTTCATCAGGCAAAACAATTAGAAAACTAAGACAAAACAATAGAGGGAAACTAGACATGGGGACTGTGGCACAACAACTCTGCGCAAATGGATTAGTTTTCTTACATGGTTAAAATGGTGATAATGGTGAGGATCAAATGAGACAATATTTGTAAAGTCCTTAGCAGAGTTTGTGGAACATATTAGCTGCTAGATAAATGCTTATTCCTTTCTCTTCATTCCAAATGAAGATGAAAAAAAAAAGAAAATTATTAAAAACTCATTTGCTCAATTGCAACTGAACAAAATTGATAATTAAAATGAAAAGAATGAATCTTTACAAAAATATGAAATGTTCAGTTTAAAGAAATGAGAAATAAAGCATTTGAACAAACTAACCTCAGAAAAAAAAGAAATTGGATAGCCATAAGTATATTCCCAAAGGAGAAAAAAGAATAACAAAGCAGATGAATTTAAAAGTGAATTTTATCAAATAAGTGAAGAACAATGAATTAATATTACATAATTTATAAACATAGGGAAAGGGATCTTATTAAACTCCTATGAGACAAATATAATCAATTCTAATAACAAAGAAGAAAGATATGAAACAGAGAAAGGAAATTATAGATCAATAAAAATGTACTACAAAAAATGTTTAAAATAATACTATACACTATGGCCAGATAGATTTATTCCAAGAATACAGAATTGATTCAATATTAGGAAACATAATAGATTTTATCAATAATAATTAATAAAATCAGATGAAAATATCAAATAAGCATAAAAAAGGCATTTTGCCAAAATATAACAAACATTAGCAAGCATAAGTATAAATGGACCATTTCTTGACAGGTGGTAATGGTAAGTCATATTGATCTAAAAAATCAAGAATGATGGATAAATAAAGCATTTATTAAGCATTCACTATATTCAAAGCAGTGTTCTAAGCAATGGGGAAACAAGACCAAAAGTAAAACAATCCTGGTTTTCATGAAGCTTTCATATACTAATGGATAGTTTCAGTTGCAAGTCTGACTGAAGGGTCCCATGGTCCTTAAGATTTAGCAGTAAAGCCATGACAATGTCCCTTCTTTAATATCATTCTCACTAGTAAGAATGATGAAGTAATTGGTTGTGTGTATATAGAGCACTTGGCCTAGAGTTAGGAAGATTTAAGTTCAAATCCAGCCTCAAATACTTATTAGCTATGTGAGTCATTTAACTTCTGCTTGCTTAATTTTTCTCAACTATAAAATCTCCAGACTCCCTTAAATATGCATACCCTTTGACAATATATGACTACTTCTGGGCATATACTCCCCAAAATTCATAGAAAGAATGAAAGATCCCATATACACAAAAATATTTATAGCAGTACCTTTTGTTTTAGAAAAGAACTGGAAGCAAAGTGGGTATACATTGACTGAGTAAATGGCTGAAATTATGATATAAGAATGTGCCATTAGATATTATTGAAAGGGACAAATTTAGAGAAACCTGACAGGAATTTCATCATTTACTTCAGAGGGAAATGAGAAGAAACCAAGAAAAAATACAATAATTGTAAGGAACAAAAAAGCAAAACTAAAAACTAGAAAGAAAACTGACTCAAAAACTATAATTGGTGCAATACTCAAGACTTCAGAATATTTATGATGAATCATGCTTCCTATGTCTTGATAGAAGAGTCAACGGCTTAAAAGTACAAATTAAAGTACATTTTCATGAAGGATCAGTGCATAGATTTGTTTAAATTTTGTATGCTTATTTATGACAAGAGAATAAAAAATTCCTACACCACCCAGGGAAAAGTTTTGGGGAGTAATGTTAATGAAAGTGAAACAAGAAGAAGAAAAGAAAGAACATCAATGGAGCATTCTCAAAATACACAAAAGAGAGAAGAAGGAAATTCAAAAAGGGATATAAAAAAGCAGGATAATATTGAAGCCACTTTGTTAGATTAAATATTTATGCATATATTTAAAACAAGCAGCATGAATACAAATTCATAGTGTCATATACAATACTCTTTCTCTTCATAATCAAAGTTTTTGGGGGCAGCTAGGTGGCGCAGTGGTTAGAGCACCAGCCCTGAAGTCAGGAGGACCTGAGTTCAAATCTGGTCTCAGAAGCTTCCTAGCTGTGTGACCCTGGGCAAGTCACTTAACCCCAATTGCCTCAGCAAAAAAAAGCAAAAAAAAAAAAAATTCAAAGTTTTTTGTCAAATTCATAATGATTTTTTATATGTTAAACATTATTCAGGAGTATGTTCCATCTAGGCAGAAAACCACAAACTTCCTTCTTTAACACCACACACACACACACACACACACACACACACACTTCATTTCCTTAGGCATTTTATGTCTTTAAAACAAAGATTCCAGATTATTTAATTTCTATGCAAGTGAGAACTGTAAAACACCTGTTAAATTTTTCCTCTTTTGAAACAGTGTGAGCTCCTTAAATTTGTGTTGGTTTTGATTTTGTATAATTGTAAAATAATTGAAATTTGAGACAGAACACAGTCACATTGTATTCCCCAAAGATACATATTACAAAAATGCACTTTTGAGCCTAAATATAAGTTTTTACTATATCAAATTCACCAAATAATTCCTGTGGTATGACAATTTATCAGAAATTTTTACCATACCATAAAGGGCATAAGATTTTTTAGAAAATCTTTTTTTTTTTTAAACAAAACAAAATAGGAAGTCAATGTAATATGAAAATGGCCAGGTCTAACTATATATTATCTTATCTCTGAAGCATTAATACATTCTTGTAGAATTAAACTAAGAAACAATTAAAATCACATCCTCTTCTATATCTTGAGAGGCATAAAAAGGCTCCATCTCCCGTACAGCAGAGTTCCATTTACAAGTCCAAACCCAAGTTGGGCTCTACTCCCAGGTACCCTGGCTTCTGAGGACTTCCTTGTGGGGATGGCTAGCTGAAATATTTCACTTGGAATCCTGACTCCAAGATTATTGAACATTCAGGTCCAGTATGGATCATTGCCAATACCTGAAATCAAAAAGGACTTTTATTATTCACCCATTTCAGTTGTGTCCAGCTTTTCAAGACCCCATTTGGGATTTTCTTGGCAAACATACTGAAGGGATTTGCCATTTTATCCTCCAGTTCATCTTACAGATGAGGAAACTGAGGCAAACACTTTCCCAGGGTCACACAGCTACGTCTGAGGGCAGATTTGAAGTCAGATTTTATTAACTCCAGATCAGGTGCTCTATCCACTGTGCCATCTAACTGCCAACAAATAAGAAGGTCAAATAATATCAAAGAGAAAAACAGCCCCAGTCTTACTTATGAGAGCCAAGTAAAAGAAATGGCAGGGTGAGAGAGTTAAGGGGGAAGCATTACCCCTCTTCTTCCTGCTTCAATTCATGATGTGTATTTAGTGAGTGAACCTTTACCCTCTGGTCCAGTAGAAAAAAAACAAACAGGAAAGAGAAAAATTGCCTCAGTCTGAAAATTTTTTAAAAAGCAGTAATCTGTTTTGGCTACATAGCCAATCAAAGAAGGCTTCTCTCACTCATGTAGTAGGAGGATGCAGAAAGCCTCCATGTTAGGCATTCTGGGCATGTTCCAAAGTCCCATTATATACATTTTTGTTATCTCAATTAATCAACATTTGTTAAGCACTCACTAGGTGCCATATTGAGTAACCCACCTAATGCTAAGCAATGGGGATGCAAAAAAGAGGCAAAACATGGTTCTTGCCCTCTGATCTCTTTATCTAACAGAAGAGATGGCATACAAACAAATATGTACATATAAGCTATGAATGAGATAATTAGGAAATTATTAAAAGAAGGAGGTCTTTAGAACTAGAAGGCTTAGGAAAGGCATTCTATAGAAGATGGGATTTTAGCTGGAATCTGAAGGAAGCCAGGGAAACCAGAAGGGAGAGATGAAGAAGGAAAGCCATATAGACAGAAAAGCCTAGAACTGGGCAAAGGATTGTCTTATTCATGAAAGTACAAGGATGCCACTTTTATTGAATCCAAATGTACATGGCCTAGAGTAAGGAGTAGGAAGAGAGAGACAGATTATGAAGTGAATGTCAAACAGCATTTTGTATTTGCTCCTGTGATGGGAAGAGGAGGAGGATGAAGGTGTGAATAGGTATGTGTGTGGAGGGGGTAAATGGGAGTGGGTGTATGAGTGGTAGGATACGACATGGTCAGATCTGCATTTTAGGAAAATCACTTCAGTGGATGAATTGGAGTGGGGAGAGACTTGAAGCAGGCAGACCCAACAGTCAGCAATTTCAAGTCTAGACACGGAATGATAAAATACTGCCCTAGAAGGGGGTGTATCTGAGAGCTATTGCAAAGGGGTTCTCATTGTAGCAGGGTTTGTTTTTTTTTAACTTATTCACTTTTTAATTTTTTTTATTCCTAAATTTCCTATCCTATTCTCCAAGGAAGCTATTCTAATTTTTACTTCTGTTTCCCTCACCTTTCCCTCATATACTCTTTCACCTGATAACCTTGCTGCTTTACTGAGAAAATTGGGGCCTTTCATTGTGTGCTGCTCCTTTTCTTTTTTTTCTCAAAAAATGGGGTCTAAAAACCCCATGTCATTATTCTCTACTCTCCCTCTTTCCTCCAGTCTTCTAATAATGAGGTAATTCCTCTCCTTTTCAAGATCAACTTCTATATCTGCTCTTGATCCTGTTTTCTATTATTCAACCTTGTCTTATTTACATTTCCTACTGTTTTCAAACAAGTTGCTGTCCTTTATCCCTTAAAAACAACAAAAAAATCATTACTAAACTCAACCATCCCCTCAAAATATTATCTTATATCTTTTCTCATCTTTTCTCCTTTTCTCAGTCAAAATATCTTCATTCACTGCTAACACTTCCTCACTTTTTCAATCTGCAACTCTAAAATGTTTCCAAAACTCATATTCACCTGAAACTGTTCTCTTCAGAGTAAATAATAATCTCTTAAATTGCCATGGCATCATGGAGATTTGGTCCTTGTGGTATATGTTCTTAAAATGAATAAGTGCAGCAGGCCAACCTTTACTTTGTAGAACAAAGGATTCAGACTGGCATCTTATAACTATTCCTTTAAAAATTGAGCAAAAGTATAGAAAGATTTTACTCTCTCACTTTTTATCATTGTGTCTGTCTGCCAATAAGTGTTTTATATAATTTTCTCACATTTTTCTAAAGATGTTTCTTTATTCTTATCTTTGGTTCACATAAAATCCATGGTCTATTATAGATGCTGTGTACTGCATGTCGGTATTTTATTTTGTGCTAGGAAAGGGGGAGTGGCTAAAATCAGTGACTAGATGGAAACACCATTAATTTAAACAGATCAGAGATTTAAAAATTTATCTTGATGATCAGAATTTGACCATTAGAGGACTCTAGAACTATCTTCAAGTGATTGTTTCTTAATAACCTGTACTTGTAAAACTTTAAAATGGCAGAGAAAGAAATCCATGTGAAACAAAGAGCTTTTTTACAGGCTAGAATACAGGTCAGTTCTATTGTCAAGTATAGTGGCTAGGACCAAAAACAAAACAAAAAGATCAGGTAGAAGTGCAGTTTGACAAGAAGATTACAACCCATTGGCTATCTAGTAAAAAGAGAAAAGTGTGATCTAAAAGTAATCAATTCCTCTCCATGGATGGTGGAGTAAATAGGTGTAGAGTACGTACTCGACAGCAGTATTTGCTCTGTACTAGTCTTCTAGATTCCTAACTTTGGTGCTATCTTTGAACTCTCATTCTTTTTCATCTCCTATACTCAGTTGACAAATTTTGCTATTTCTATTTCCACATTATCTGCTGAATCAACTCCTTCCTTTTTCTCTTACAGCCACCAATACAAATCAAGTCTCTATCACTTCTTACTATTTTGTTTGTTCTTCATTTTTGAAGAGGACATCATCAGAGAGGTGATGCCATGACATGCAAGTGAATTGGATTTAATTGAGGGGGCTTGTGCAAGGTCACCTGCCTCACTTTTCCCTCCAGAGCCATCTGACCACAGTGGCAAGATCAGGATGATTGGAGATGGACCTGGATGTAGTAGGAGACCTTGGCCTTTTTTAAGCTATAAAGTCTTTAATATGTCTCAGTTTGACTGAGGCAATCCCCAATCAGTGATTAAAGGTAGATATGAAATGAGACATAGAATAGCCTCTTTTACCCAGTCAAATACATACATACATATATATATATATATTGTAATAAAATAATATTTGTTAATAATAGTAATAATAATAATAAAAATACTTGTTAATCGAAAAATAAAATTAGATTTTAAATAAGTCATATTCAGAGAAGGTTGTGTGGGAGGAGCAGTATTGTTGTTGTTGCTGTTTGTCCTTTATTTTTTTTTTTTTTTTGCTTTTTGCTGAGGCAATTGGGGTTAAGTGACTTGCCCGGGGTCACACAGCTAGAAAGTGTCTGAGATCCGATTTGAACTCAGGTCCTCCTGACTTCAGGGCTGGTGCTCTAACCACTGCACCACCTAGCTGCCCCCATTTGTCCTTTATTTTCGAAGAGGTCTTTGATAACAGGAAGGCGATAGCATGACATGCAAGTGAATTGGATTTAAATGAAGTAGGTTCATCACCAGTCTCACTTTCTCCTCCAGAGCAGGATAATTTAAACTGAAAGAGGAAAAATGAATTGTGAAAGAGACTAAGATGGAAAATTTTTTTTAAAAGATCCAATATCTCATTTAGTGAGGGAAAAATTCAGAGGATTTGAGGAAAAGATAAGGAAAAAGTTTAGAGACAAATGAAGAAAATTCAAGCTAGAGAGGATAAAGATTTCAGGAGAAAGACACAAGTAAAAGGACCAAAACAGAATGGAAGGAGAAGCAACAAGAAAAGGACTTGAACTGAGGAAATGAAGAAAAGAAAGCCATTTGAGGAAAAGGAACCTTGGAGCAGAGGAAGAAGGAAATTAGGAGAAGGCAAGAAAAAAGACAAGAGGTTAGAAAATTGGTCATAGTTAAGTTATTTGCAAGGTTAAAAAAAAGGTGTTAATCATGTGGAAAGATGCTAGTGATGTAAAAATGAAAGTCATAACTTCAGTTTTTCACAAAAAAATTTGCTACATATGTTCCCCAGGTTATCAACAAGCAGAAAAGTTGAGGGACTGATTGATGCTGGTTACTTCCAGCTGTTACTATTAATGGAGAATAGAGAAAATTAGTATGCAATGCTGGTATACCTGCCATATCCAAATAACTTTTCATCTCTGCTCCAAAGGCAAGCTGGATTTACTTCTAGAAGATAAAGGGATTCAAGACCTTTCCACTCTCCAGGTTATCAGAAAGTACTGTTCCCTAAAAAGATGGAAGAAAGACTTTAGTGTAAAAACAACATCAAAGCTATCTTATAAAGAATAGAGGAAAGGAATACTAATCCCAGCTAAGTAATAGATAAAATGCCATTCTCAACAAAGAGGGAATAACTAATTGTCTTCCAAAGAATGATGTAAATTAGTGGTAGTTGGTGAGTCCTTGTTGATGTAGGTCACTGTTGAGGTAGTTATATGTCAACCTGAGATCTACTGTTTTTCTGGAGTATGTATGCAGGATGGACAGGAAAAAAACTCCCAACTTGTCACTACTTTCCAATTCTGCTGTTTCAGATGCACAGATTTTAGGGGCACATTTAGCATATTTGTTTCTACTGTCAATCTAAAGCAAGGGCTTCTGATACAGAAGTTAGATGGTATCTAAAAAAAGGATTAGGGTTCTTGGACCAAAACTCAAATATATAGTAACAACAGACTTCTAACCAGGGATGGAGTATGCCTTTTTTCTTTAATCTTAGAAATCCAAATAAATGGTTCAAATTGTAAAAAAAGAAGAAAACACTGCTGATGCATAATTATCAAGTCAGATACCATAGAAAAGAGGGAAAACAGTGATAGAGGTGTTCAGAAATTCATTGTCAACAAGACCCAAGAAAAGAGTCATGAATAAATCTGTGTTTTCAGATGACATACAAATGTACAAAGATTAGCTAACAAGCAACATGCACCAGATAACATTTGAAGATGAATCTGATATCTTTACTGAATCTTGGGATGAGTCCTCTGCCTGGGATATATGGTTGGAAAGTCATATTTTATTCAAGAGAAATAGAATATATAAAAGAGAGGGGTTGAGGAAAGTGGACACAAAGTAGAAAAGTATATAAAGAAAATATACTCATGTGGGGAAATTGAAAAAGGAGAGAAAGATACCAATTGAAAATTAAGGAATTGGGGAAACAGATCACAAGCCCAACACTGAGGCTTGAGATCAGTAGTGATAAGGGATTTTTGCTATAGAGACATCTTCAGGCATTCCCTCTGAAGAAATCAAAACAGCTAACAATTTTTTTTATTTGCCTTAATAATTTTATTTTTCAAATGCTGCAGCAACTGCTAAGGGGCTCATTCTTACTAAGGAGGAACCTGTTTTGGGGGTAGAAATGATAGAAACCTTGAGTGAAAATTGATACTTTCTTAAAATTTGTAATAGAAAAGAAGGAAGTCAGATGTAGTCTTCCATGTACCTTATGTCTGAGAGCATATTTCAAAGATTTTAGGGAGAAATGTGTGTGAATATATGAAATACACATATACAAATGAAACATCTGTGTATATACATACATATACATATGTGCATGCATGAATATATAAACACAACATGTGAAATCACCCCAGAAGCATAGGAAAACTCTCAAGAATGAAAATTTGAAGGTACAAATATAAATAAATTCAATAAGGAAGAAAATGGAGAGTAAACTAAGGAGCAATTTAAAAGGATGTACATGGTTGTTGTTGACCAATTTAGATTTGTAAAAGAGAGAAATAGAAGAGCAATAGGAGATACAGAATGAATACAAAAAGACCTCACAGTGCTACAAAATCGTGTTGGGAATATGAAAGCTCATAGTGAGCTAAAACTGGCAATAAATGCTAAGGACAACAAAAAGGGTTCTGTTTTGCTTTAAAGCTGTACTGGGGAAAAGAGAATTTAAAAGAAAAAAATAGGAAAAGAATTGCAATGAGGGAAGAGATAAAAAGAAAAGGAATTGCAGAAGCGAACAGGGAGGCTTACTTCTTTAATTGGCTTTTTTTTTTTTTATCAACTAAAGTGAAAGATCTTTTTGAATAGAAAGGAAAAAAAGAAGTCTAATGGAGAATTGTGATTTTTAGCTAGGTCAGAAACTGGCTAACTATTATAAAGTCAAGTTACCAAACCTGATGTACAAGCTATGTCACTGCCAGTGATCACTGAAAATGGGAGAGATATAGTATTTTCTTTTAAAAGGATAATATTCTGATTTTTAAAAGGAACACTACAACTTATAGGTTATTCTTGACTTCAGTACTTGGAAAAATTCTTGATGAGATCATTAAAGCAATAAAGAATCACCATGAATTAAGAACAGTACCTAGCAGGCTAACATCTTTTCCCTTTTTTGACAGGGTCACTATACTGGTGTTACCTACCTAGATTTTAGGAAAGCATTTGACATTTCTTTCAATTCTTATAAAAAAAGATGAAAAGATGTGAGCCAGGAAGTAAAATAATTAAATAGATTCAGAACTGATTCAATAGCTAGACCCCCAAAAAACCATTATTTGATGTCAACCTTCCAGGTTGACATCCAAGTTCTAGAATAGTGGCCTAAGAACCTGCCCTGATCCCTGTGCTATTTAACTTTTTTTTTTTTTTTAAATCAATGATTTTGAGAAAGGCATAGCTAATATGCTTATCAAAATTTCAGATGACAAAGCTGAAGGAGATAGCAATATAATGCAAGACAAGGAAGATTCCCAAAGATTTTGATAGGCTAAAACATTAGGTCAAATTTAAGATGAAATTTAATTAGGATAAATGGGGATCAAAATATCAACTTCACAAGTATTGCTCTATAGCAATTCAGTTCCTCTGAAAATTTTGTCAATTTAAATCAACCACAAACTTAATATTGTTAAAAGTGTGATATGGAAGCCAAAACAGGTAAAGCAATTTTAGATTACATTCAATTAGTGTATGTCCTGCACCACACATGTACTTGTCAGGCCCCAATCTTGAGTTAGGTCACCCATAGCTCTTTCATTACATTGTCAGTGGATGAAACAAATTGACTTCTTTTGCTTAGCTCTCAGAACAGGACTAACAGGTATAAATTATGAAAAGCTACTTTAGGATTGATGGAAGCTTCCTAACTAGTTATCCACAGATTCATTGGAGGTCTTCAGGGCTTGATGACTAGTAACCTAGTGTGTTATAGGGTTTTTTTTGTTCGGATATGGATTAAACTAGATGACTTTTAAGTCCTTTCTACCACTGAGATTCTGTCTACAAAAAGTGTCACAACATATGTGTTTGATGAAGTTGGTATAGACAAGCAAGTTGTAGGTAATCCAGGAACAAAATTAAATTTGTTTTATCCATTGACAATGTAATGAAAAGAGCATATGGGAGACCTGGTGGTTTCATGAACTCTCATGCATAGAAGAGAAAAGCTAATTCAGAATAAGCATTATTCTTTTTGGTCTCCTTTCAAGTAGGGCAATCATGAATCATTATTTCTTTCAGTGCAGGGTGGAGGACAGAATGTGGTGATTGTGCCATAAATATATTGTACTTATTGACTGAGGCTATATCATCAAAGTTTCACCCAAGAACTTTCAGCAACCACAAAACTAAGGGAGTGGTTGGGGCAGGCAAAAACCAGTTTAAAATGAAGTAAATTTAAATATTGGCAAGAGAAACTCTGACATGAAGATCAAAACAAGCCCTCAATCTTAAAAATAAATGTGATTAAATCCTTATTTTAACATGACTATTAAGATTACTGTGAAACTTGATAAATCGGTTTATGTGTGAAGAACAAATACACTGATTTTAAATTTCCCTAAGATGTTATAGTCACTTCAAGTGTGGAACATAAAATGTGACTAGTTAACCTGACCTATTTAAACTACCACATGTGTGTTTATTTATGTGTGTGTATAAGTGCATTAAACATTTTTTTTTTAACATATTAACATATAGAACTTGAGATAAGAGAAGAACAAAGGGGATTAGATGAGATCAAAATGACTCAGGAGAGATCATAGTAGGTGAAGATAAAGAAATCCCTGGTAGTACTTAATATCTTCTCCTGTTGAGATATATATCTTCTCCTATTGATATATAGATAGATAGATAGATATAGATATACATCCTTTTTTTTTTTTTGCGGTGTTTGGAGATTGTGACACACTTTGCTTGCCATATGGATCTTCTCATTTCCCAACAGGATGGTTCTGCCTTCTCTGGAGAAGAGAGTTCTAAACTTTTTGAAAAAGGAAAGGACCTTTCTCTTAAGGCCCTGGATTTTCTTCCTGGGAAGTATTTTGTCCAGTATTGTTATAAAAATGCCTTCTAGGACTTTTGATTTACTACAATTTCACTTGTTGCAACACACACACACACACACACATATACACACATACACACATATATAAAATTTTCCCCCCGATGACTTGTATACAGGTTTAGAAACAATTAAGTCTATTGTTTACTAAGGTTTTTTCTTCTATTCCTAAACTTATATTTGGTAATTTTTATGATTTAAAGGAAATTGTTAATAATAAAAAATACTCTGCTAAAAAGATGTAGTTTTTATGTTTCTGTCATTCCTCCAATATTTATGAAATCTTAAGAGTCTAATTGGAAATATACATTAAAACATCGTAAAGATTCTTAAAAGGCAAAGACCTTCCTTTTCCTGTGGATTTCTGAGGTGAGTGGAAATGTCAGAAACAGAATTTACCTTTGCACTGACTTTAGGCCAAGCCACCCTATTACAAGACAATATAGAACGCTGAAAATGTTATGTTCACAAAACACATCAATCAGCAGAACAGCAAAAACCACTCTAAGATAACATAACCTATCAGGAATGTTGGGAAAAAAAAATAAAGCTTTGTGGTTTTAACAGATCAAGAGACTACTTTCTTGTAATTGACAAGAATGAGATATCTCTTCACAGAGATCTTTTTCAACCAAGTTTCATCCCCTTCCCTATAGTTTATTGTTGCTTTTTAAACAAACCACTACTCAAAGCTGACTAGAATTTATGTACCTTTTGCTGCTCACACTCCAATGAAGATAGCAAAATTAGAAAGTATCCAAATCAAAAAGAGGAAGGAACAAGGCTACTCAAGATAGCTTGATAATGAGTAATAGTTTCAGACTACTGATCTTTTTGAAAGATAGTAAGCAGGTATGTTGCTTTAGTTGCGAAACCAGGTCTCCACAAGCAATATATGGCCTACTAGGGAACTCATCATGTAAGAATGATGCATAAAGATCACAGAACTGGGCGGAAAATTTGCTTGGAGGTTTGGAATCCTATTAAAATAAATAGTAGTTTTCTTTACACTCTAAGGTGGTATGTGACTATTATAAGTTAAAGAGCGGAATAATGTAGCAAAAATGAAGGAAACAAAAAGTTTTTTTAAAAAAGCATACTTTACTATATGGCAATGGCCCAGATTTGCTTACAAAATTGGTAATTTAGAAATCTTATTTTAGGAGTGGAGATGACATTTTATATAATCCTCTTGTCCCTTTAGCCCTTATGGTGATTCTAGCCATAAGGAAATGAATCCAGTAATCCTTTTTATTTTATGAATGCTGCACAGAACAGAAATATATGCCTTTAAGACTGGGCTTGTTCACATAAGCTCACTGATCAAGACAAAATATTACAAGGAATTTGAAGAGACTAGGATGTACAAAATTGTCACTTGAATTTTGCTGTTTTATTATTTTATTCTCTGTTTATATCCTCTGTACCAAGTACAGCACAGAACTTGGCATATGATAGGTTTTGAATGCATCTTTGTTGACTGATTCGTTCACTCTAGGTGATGAAAAAAAAATTTTCAATAAAGAAACTGGAAAACAAGTAAATTACTGAAGTAGAACCCACACTGGTCTGGGTAATAAGAAAGAAATAAACTGTCTATTTGAATAAAAAGGCCAACCCAAAATCAATAGCCTAAGCTTGTGCCCTGGGTACATACCAACTGGCAATACATACTCACTTTAGTTTCTTCATTTCTCTTCATCATTCTAAGGTAGGGCATTCAAAAAACACATCTGAGAACCTCTTTTCTGATCTGATTTTATTTTTTAAACAACAGATTTGGGACATGGTAAGAAATTACTATGTTACATTTTCTTTAAAAAACCTGCCATGTTCTACAGAAATGGAATAAATAAATAGGATTTTAAAAGTTCAAAAGTTTGTACACATATTTATAAAAATAACTGAATTAGAAGAAATTAAACAATGCTGAGATGTCCATGAAGAAAGAGGTCTGGGTGAGGAAAGGCACCTCATTCCATCACAGGAAATAAAGACCACAGTTATTAATAGGCAGCCAAAGCCTTAGATCTTGAGGATTAACCTTCTTCTGGATAAATGTTCTGAGGGAGCACTTAACTGACTTAGATGGCAGTTGGGGCATTCAATTCCCTGACCTGTACACACTATTAGAAAGCATAGTTATCTTTCAATAAGACTGTGCAATGAGGGAAGTGATTTAGGACATTCAAATTTTAAAGGAAGTAAAAAGTTAATATACCCTGTTGTTTGAGCTAACTTCCAGTACTGCTAGAGAGCCATAAGCAAAGCTTCAACTGAAATATCTATTTTTTCACATCCCTGCTGAAAGATGTTATGCACAGTGCAGTTTAAAAGGACTGTTGTACTTCACCTCAGATGAAGCTACAATTCAAAAGTCAGAGAAATGTGACATCTTTTCTCCATCACATAAAGTTTAAATAATATTTGAAAACAGCACTCATATCCATGGATGATAGGTTCTACACAACAGCAAAACTAAAGTTAGGTTAATGATAAGAGACTTTTTAAATAGAGTACCATAAATTCAACATACATACTGTAACTTCACTTTTACATCTAAGTCTCTTAGAAGTTACTTGTTAACTTTGCTTATATAAGCCTCACCCAGGTGATAGATACTCTTGACCTAAATTTACTCTCTTTATCTAATTTCTCTTTTCCAGATTCTGGATGTAGCTTTATTGGACGTAGCATGAAGGGTGAGATTTCTCAAAGACCGCCACCCAAATTTAAAGTTGAGGGTGAGAAAACAATGCAAATAAAAATCCAGAATGGAATTGTGTCCACAGTGAGGAGGAAAGGCAAAGAAGGGTGGAGAAAGGTATAAGAATAAGATGGACATTAAAAAATTCTGAAGTGTAGCAAACTCTAACTGAAGTTGCAGTCCATCTACGCAACGCGATAGGCCTTCATTAGTGTGTATTCTTTTCGGTTGGTACGTGCTGCCCAGATGAAGAGTGCGGCAGCCATGAACTGCAAAGGGGCTGAGACACAGGCCAGGCAGAAAGACCAGCCAAATTCACCTTTCACGTTTTCAGGCAGTTGCAGTTTCTGATGAAGCAGCTCAATACCAGCAACATAGCAGCTTACTGAGCCCAGTGTACAGAGACCTAATTGGGAGCAGAAGAAAAGGAAAAACAAGAGCACATTAGGTAGCAGTAGGTGGCACCTCAAATTGACACCAGAATGTGGCAACTCAGGAATTTCAATCGAAAGGCCCTCACGTTAAGGTTAGGAGCCCAAGCACAGTAAAACCTGGCACCTACCTGCAAGGAAATGAAGGACTCCTGTGGCAATGGTTGGATACAGACTCCTGCAGGCACAAGCACAAAGTCCAATCAAAGCCCCAAAGCACATCAAACCTAGGCTAACAAACGGCAAAAGGAATTGGCAGCGCCAAAGATCTGACAGAGCAAAAAAGGATAGAGGGGAAAAAGAAGAGAGGGCAGAGGGTAAATAGGCCAAGGGAGAAAGGAAGAGAGGGAGTGGAAAGGGAAGGACAGATGGAGGAAAAGAGGGGGAAAGAAGGGAAGACAGAGAGAAAGGGGGGAGGGAGGAAGGAGGAAGGGAGAGGAGAGAGAGAGAGAAGGAGAGGGAGAGAGAGAGAGAGAGAAAGAGAGAGAGAGGGAGAGAGAGAGAGATTATTACTTTGCTATAGCATTTTCTCAAGCAGAAATTTCTTCCATATTACTAGTCTCTAAGGAACAATTTTACTTAAAAGTAAGAAAGGAGTTCAAATATTAGGGCTTCTCTAGTGAACCATCATCAAAAGTATACAAACTTTGATCAGAATACATTGCCTCCTACAACAACACACAAGTTCATAATGAATCTATAAGAAAGTAATAACATTTATGTGAAGAGTTACAAATGTAAAAACAAAAAGCAAAGGATAACAAATTTTAAGTTAGAAAGGACAAGTCCAACTCCCTTAATTTTATAGATGAGTGAACTGGGAAGTTAAATTAGTTGTCCTGAGTCACATATGATTTATGTGGCAAGATTTAAAACCAGGTCTTCTGACTTCAAATCCAGCATAAATTACTATAGTTTTGTTATAAAATCGCAAATGGGCCTTCATTACTGTATAGTAATCTTTTATTCTCCAATGTACAACCTATCACCTTCCCTGGTCTGTTCCAAACTTTTCTCCTTAAGCTACCTACCCTATTCCCTTAACTTCTCTCAGCACAGGGATTCACATTATATTTCACTGAAACACCTGTCATCCATGGAGACCTTTTCTCTTGCCTCCCCAATTACTCCCTTCAAATCACTTTATCATCCCGATTTTTTCCTCCTATGCATCTCTGAGTAAGAGATTATTGTTATTCTTGTCATAGTTGTAATGAATTCCTTCCAGTTTCCTAAGGAGAATTTGTTTGCACAACAAATCTGCTCTATTTCCATAACTTTCAAACTCTTCGTCTACTGGATGGCTTCTTCTGAGCTGCCAAAATGCATGGTCAGGCTTCGCCCAATCCTTAAAATAATCTCCCCTGATGTCACTATTTTCTCAGGCTATCATTCTTCCTTTCATAGCCAGGATTTCAATGAAAGCTGCTGACATTTGACTATGGCCACTTCACCCTCAATTTACTTTCCAACATGTTCTAATCTGGCTTTCAAGCCCATCACTTAAATGAAACTGCTCATTTCAAGATGATAATAATTTCTTTATTGCTAAATTTAACCCTTTTTCTAAATTCTCATCTTCACCTTTTTTGCCACATTTGTTACTGCAGCTTCTGAATAATCCTCGCTTGGTTTCTGTGATGCAGCTGTTGTGACTCTAATCTGCCTAATCAATCCTTTTTAGTCTCCTTTGTAAGATCATGCTATATCCCACTCCCCACCCTAAGTATGAGAGTAGTCAGGGCTTTGTGAGAGGCTCTTTTCTCTACTACATGCTTTCTCTTGATGATTATTTACGTCCATGTATCCCATAGTAACTTTATGCAGGAGACATGCAAAGTAACATATCCACTTCTGCTCTTTCTCTTAAACTAAAATTATCATATTTCCATCTGTCTACTAGGCATTTCCAACGACATCTTCATGAGCATCTCAAACTCAACAAGATATCTTTTCCACTAAACCTAACACTCCTCGTAATCCTATTTCTTTAAAGAATACTACCAATTCTCCATCAGTCAAGTTTGCATCCTAGGAGTCACTCTCACCTCTCTACTCTTATGCAAACTTTATTTCATATCCAATCAGATACCAAGTCCTATAATTTTATCACTCTAACATCTCTCAAATTCATCCCTTTTACCCTACTTATTCCACAACCATCCTAGTTCAGACCCTCCTCTCACAACCACCCGAAGAATCTCCCAACCACTATCCCAAAACTTAACCCATCACCTTTCTAATCTGTCCCCCACAAAGCTTCCTGGTTTGACAGTCATTCCTGTGCAATCAATTTCAGTAGTTTCCTATTGCCTCTAGGATCAAATACAAACTATCACTTGGAATTTAAAGACCTTCACATCTGATTCCATCTTGCTTTTTTAAGCTTATTACATTTTACTCCCTTCATATGCTCAATATTTTGACCAAACTGGTCTACCTGCCATTTCCTGTACAGGAGATTCCATCTCTATTCTCTGTCTTTACATAGTGGTCCCCATGTTTATAACGTTTTTCTCCACTTCTTGGTACTTCTGTCTCCCTCCAAGGTTCAACCCAAATGTTATTAGCTACAAAAGCCCTTTCTTATTTCTTTCAGAAATTATTTTACCTTGCATTGCTTTATGTATAAATAAAAGAGGTATTTCCCACCACCCTCTTCCCCTAGTAGAAAAAAAGTGGCAGAAATTTTCTTTTTTTCTTTCTTAGTGTGCTTAGCACAGTGCCTGACACAGAGAAGTTACCTGAAAAATGCTTGTTGAATTGAATTGTCTTTTCACTGTACCACTATGGCTCTACTTTTACATAAATTTGCATTGGATCCTCAAAATCTGTTGAGGGAGGTAGAATGGATATTATTATTGTACCCCATTTTATAGATGAGGAAGTTTATTTTCAGGGAGCTAAGTGTCTTGTCCAAGTTGCTAAGCAGTAGAAATTGGACTTTTCCTTCTACAAAGAAAATTTTTCTTTCTTTTACTTAATATATGTAACATGGGATGTAGAAAACCTTTTTCCCCAAACCTTCTGCTATGATCAAAATACTCACAGGTCCGGAGTAGATCAATCCCAGTATTGTGGTTTCCAGGCTCTACATACTTCTCCATGAACTGCTCTGACAGTGTAAAACTAAAACATTCTGTGATCAAGTCAGATGACTCTGGAACAAGAATAACAATGATTACTTGTTCTTTTCATAACAAACACTCAACAATCAACCCTTACGGAAATGTAGTGACTACAAAGTTTAGGGCAGCACTGATGTAGGCCTATATTTCTGATTGTCACTAACAAGTTTCCTAACACTGTTAGGAAAGGGTTTTTTTGGTTTTTGTTTTTAAATAAAAGGAAGAAAGAGAAATAAAGACAGATAGAGAACAACTATGGACATTGTTACCATCAGCAAAAAAAAATTCTTTTAAGATACTGTACAATTTGTGTTCAACATGTGTTCCATTCTTTGCCAAACTTCCTTTCCTTGGCTTCTTGTACTCTAACACTTAGCATCTCATTGATTCTAACTCAAGTCTGATGTTCTGCAACAACCACAAGGAATATAGTGCTTACATTCAGAAATGCCAAAAGAAATAGCCTTGGCTAATAAAAATACTCAAACTATTTAAAATACTCAATTTTAATAGAACTAACACTGAAGTTTAAAAATGTTAAGTACGAGCTCTTGCTGAATCAAATTGAAAGATAAATTTTTAAATGTTAAATATTACTTTTTTGCTTTCATAATCCTTTTGTTACCTGTTTTTAACCAAAGGGTTCTACAAAAAGGCCCAAAATAAAACTATTGATTATTATATGGATTTGAATGTAGAGCTGACCAAATCACGTCTTCCAAAATAAAAACAGAACTCACATGGCAATTGCCTGAAAGAGAGCAGAGATAAATATTTGTAGGCTTGATTTTGGATTATTAGTTTATTTTATTCATACTGGTATAGGGTATTTTATATTTTTAGGTATGTACTCTATGATATTTTAAAATTATTTCTTCACAATTTCTATGAGGCTCGTGAAAAGCAGCTTAAGAAGTGGGAGATAAAATGCATAGAGAACATTAATGTTTATTTCTCAATGTTAAGTTCACTGACTCTTGAGGTCTTACTGAATTATTTTCTTTTTTCTATTCTTTGTCTTTTGGCCATATCATTTATCATGAGTTTTGGCTATCACCTTTATAAAGATGACAATCAAATTTATAGATCTGTCTCTGAACTCTAGATTTAAAGACATGCATCTATATTGGATATCAGGCCACACCTCAAATTCAACTTCAAATTCAAAAACATGCTTTCCCCCAAAACTAAGTTTCCTATGTCAAAACTTTGATTTATCTTTTACCTTTCTTTCCCCCTTACCTCTAAGTCCTAAGGATTCTCCAATTATCATCACTGGCACCTTTCTTATTTTCTATTCCCACTGCTACCATTCTAATCCAAGTTCTTATTACCACCTCTTTGGATTAATTCAATGGTCTAACTGGTCTGTCTACCTTCACTTCCTCCTCTCTCCATCCCATTCATCCTTTACACTGTTACCAGATTAATTTGCTAATGTTCCTTCTCTCTTCAAAACCATTCATGATTTCTCACTTTCAAAAAAACAAAACTGTTAACCACATGTATGATATGGCATCATCCAATTTTTCTAGTCGGTTGTCTTACCACTCTCCTACACTAGGCTTCTGCCAAAGTAGAAAAGTATTTTTCATATATCTTATATGCTTTCTTGCCTCTGCCTTTTCTCATGCTATTCCCAAGATCTAGAATCTAATTTGCCACACCTCCACAACTTTTGTCTGCTGAAATCCTGCCCATTAGTCAAAGCCAAGTTAAATTCTTATGTCCTCTTTAAATCTCTTTGGGTTTGTCTTAATCAGTTTTTTTTTTTCCCCTTCTCAGTTCTTCCATAGAACTCTGGCCCTTTCATACATTTACTATGATGCCATAACCCCCTACTAAATTTCAAGCACTAAAGGAACAAGGATTGTGTCTTATTTAACCATGATACTCCTCCACAGTGGGTGGTACTAAACACAGATGACTCTTTAATAAATTTGTATTGAATTCAATATGATCAAGACACTGATAGAAGCACTGTGAGAGATCCAAAGATGTAAACAAGGTACAAAATATCCAAATATATATATATATATATACACACACATATATATACATATACATGTGTATATATATGCATATATATATACACATGTATGTATATATATATATATTAGATATCATCTAGGAACTACAAAGTCAAAGTTAATTATTTGATATAGATGAAGGAAATTAAAAAAAAAAAAAAAAGACATACCTGTCTTTTCTGGAGAGCTATACCAAGGTGTACTTTTGTTGGGCACAGTGATACACCTTCTCCACAATCCCACTGTGCCATTATATCGGAAAAGTAAGTCATTATAAGTCTTTTCATCAGGATCACTGTCAACAAAGTCATCCCTGATTTTGTTTAAATCACTGAAATTTTCTGGTGCTGGACTTCGATATTCATACCAGAAATCTGTGCCAATGGATGCTGCCATATAGATGGTAGAAATGAGACTGAGCACACAAGCAATCACTAATGCTGTAGCAAAACGGTTATCCATTCTGGCATTCAAGTTTTTTTGCTTTAAAAAAGGAAAAAAAGAAAAAATAAACAGAAGTTATCATTCAAGAAACCAAGTCAACTTTCCACCATTAAATGACCCCAAAATACTCATTACCATATAATTCCTTTCCTTGATCTCAAATCTAGGATCTGAGAATAAATTTCAGGGGGTTGATGAACTTAGATAAGAAAAAAAAATTGTATTCTTATTTTCATTAACCTCTTATTTGCCACTTATTCAATCATTTAAACAGAAAGTCCACAGGCTTCATCAGTCAAAAGGGTCCATGACATGATAAATGTCCAGAATGTCTACTCTAACCTACTATTTGTGACCTTGACTAAAAATATTGTCTAAATTTCATTTTTAAATTCTCTAGCATAATACATTATGAGTAAGGATAAAGAATTTGATAAATACTAATTTCTTAACTGATTAAGGCAGTTAGGTAGCATAGTGGATACAGTACTGGGCCTGGAATCAGGAAGATCTGAGTTCTGATCTCAGACACTTTAGCTTCCAAAACAGTCATTTAACCTCTTTCTTCTTTAATCCACTGTACAAGGAAATGACAAACTACTGTATTATCTTTGCCAAAAAATCTCATGGACAGTACAATCCACAGGGTCATAAACATTTTGATGGGGCACTTCAAACAAAAGTTATTAAGAAAATATAGTGCATATTAAATTCCAGTATATACATGGCACTATGGATAGGGGATGCTGGTCCTTTTGTTGCATAACTGAAATGGACAGCACTGAAATTTACATATGTTTCATATGATCACAAAATTCCAGGGAAGACTTTCTATTTTACAGATGAAGAAACTGTCCAGTGAAGTAAATGACTTGCTTAAAGTTATAATGATGATTACTAGTAGTATCATGAACAAAATAGAGGTGCTGATGGTTCCTAGTTCCATGTTTCCACTAGACACTCTGTACGTTTGGCAAATGAATACATAAGTACAGATAAAAGCATAAAGTTAACAGCAGAGCTAGTGAATTTTTTTAAAAATCTGCATTTAATTTACATCTAAGTTTAATGAGGCTTTGGCTTTCTGCCTGAATGCTAAATTTCAGAACTCTTCAAGGAAAGGAAGCAATGGAAGTCAGACCCAGATTCCAAAGAACTATGAAAGTTTCCTCAAAAAGGCTTAGGATAAAATAATGCTTGGTAAACCTTAAGACGAAGGTTGTTCTGAATGCAGAGTGGCAAACAGGACAATAAGCATGCAATTATTTTAGATTTTTTTTAGATGTCTTTCCTTTAATTTATTCCAGATAACCTCTCACCAATTTCTTCACCTTCATCCCTGCCTCATCCCTACAGTTTTTCGAACTCTCAAATATATCTCAGCATCTTTTTCTCCACCCAGATCCTCAGAACAGGAAACAAGTTCTCTATAATTAGATAAATATTTAATATTGCTTAGTGACCTTCAGCCAGAAGCAGGGTTCAATAACAGTGCAGTAAAATGACTAAGATGGACCAAGCTGAGTCAAATGAGTATACACGGCGCAAGGAGCACGAAACAACTTACAGAGCAACACAAAAACAACCTCACAGAACTAGGAGAACTAAGATGAGAAGTGACTCAGATTGGAATGGGGGTAGGGTAGGGTGGGAAGGGGACCCTGGCAATTAAAGAATTAAGATTCACCTCGATTCCACGCTTTTTCCCTCCAGTCTCTCTCATCTTGGAATTCTTAAACAAGCTTAAAAGTGCCCAGGAGAGTGCCCTGCACCCAATGGGCTCTCATCTCAGGGAGTGGAGGGAGGAGGAGAGATCGGGGCGGGTCCCGCAAGGGCCGGGGTCCACAACACAAATCCAGCTGTGCAAAAGGGGGCGGAGCGGGAGGAGCCGGGGAGAAAGGCGGTCTCCAAGCCATCCAGTGGAGGACTCCACATACTCCCTCCCTCCTCTCATTTCAGCCCCTCCCCTCGGGGAACCTCTGGGCGACCACAGATTCAGCCCCCACCCCACCCCCCGCTCCGGACTTGGTGACCCCAAGACCTGCCCGCTGACTCCGGGAGCAAGAGAACGGGGAGCTGCAGCAAGAAGGACCTCCTCGCCGCCACAGAGCCTTAGGCCTGCTCCGCTGGCAGGGGGCCTTCGCTCTTCCTCTCCCGACCCGACTCATCCCATACCGTCCCACCTAAAGCGGAGACAGACTCACCGCCCATCCTCCTGGGCCGCCACCATCCCGCACTTCCTGCCGCTTGTCCCACGGCGGCCCCGCCTCCCGCACTCCTCCTCTGACGTACTTCCTAGCCGCGCCCTCTTATTCCTCCCCTCCATCCCTCCACCCCCTCGGACCATGGCCTGTACTAGCTTATCTCACGAAAACGTAGCCCGCAAGGAGTTGTTGGAATTGTAGGCAATAGAGAGAGAAGCGGGTTGGCTCGTGAAATGACATGTAGGCGTGAGGCCTTGTAGGATTTGTAGTTCAGTGACTTCTAGCACTATACCGAGGTAAACTGTGACGCCCAGTTTATGGGCGAGTCTTGGAAGAAAGTACATAGGGAGTTAAGGTTAGGCTCGACCCCAGCTTCAAAAATACCATATTTTAATGTGCACATTTATTTTGATGCACTTTCGAACTAATATAAAAAAAATTAAAGACACGAAGTAAAATAAGTTAATAAATATTTCCATAAGCTATTATTAAACGTTGGAAAATGCTGTATTTGAATGGGTTCTCTGGCTTTTAGTTTTATACAGAATTTCCCAAAAGTCAACTCAAATTTAAGCTATTAAAATTTATATATGCAATACCCAGATTTAAGAAAATTTCGTCAAAAATAATTTTTTACGATAGGAGGAAGATGCTGCAGTTTAGGGCTTGTGAAGGCAGGCGGAACCACTTCTCAATGCAAAGTCGAACAATTAGTGACAATTCACTAGTGGATGAACTTAAGTGGAAATCCCCTAGCTTCCCATACCCACTTCTCTATTTGTTGACTAACCAAAATGTATCCTGGTTTCGCTGTTTCCCTTTGGGGCTCAATCTGAAGGAAGAAAGATGGAGGTACAGGGAGTAAAAGGAACAAAGAATCAGTTGAAGCTGGAAAGAGGATTTTTGGGGGAGGAGCAAAGACAAAGAGTGGATATTCCAGATTTGCTGATTTTATCTGAGTCAGAGGCTCTTACTACTCAACTTGCCTCCATTTACAAGTGAGGAAATTTAGGACCCTAGAAATGATGGTTCCACTTAGAACCTGTTTGACTTTAAGCAATTTACTTAAATCTCCTGGCCATCTGTTTATTTGTGAATCAGTCATCTAGGATATATTTAGTACCTAATGTGTGTTAGACTAGATACAAAGACAGAAGTAAAACACACTCTTCCCTTAAGGAGTTTACATTCAATTGTAATAGACAATATGCCTCTATAAAAAGTAATTTCAAGATGATAGGGATCAAAGAGAGGATACTAGTTGAAGGTTAATCTGGTAAATGGCATTCAGGGTTAGAGTCCAAAGCATATGTGAGCTGAATCTGTAGACCACATTAGGTGACCTTTAGGGTTCCTTCTAGCTTTGAATCTATTTTTTAAAATTGGAAATCACTCTTAATCTGTTCAGTAATCTTTGCATTAGGCTCCACTGCCTTTAGTGGATATTAGTATGGGTATTAAGTTTTAGTTTAAAAAGGACTCCAAATTATGTCCAAAGGGCTATCAAACTGTGCATACCCCTTGATCCAGCAGTGTCTCTCCTAGGTCTGTATCCCAAAGAAATTATCAAAGAGGGAAAAGGACCCATATGTGCAAAAAGGTGTAGCAGCTCTTTTTATAGTGGCAAGGAACTGGAAATTGAATGGATGACCATCATTTGGAAAATGGCTAAATAAGTTATGGTATATGAATGTCATGGAATATTATTGTTCTGTAAGAAATTATGAGCAGGCTGATTTCAGAAAAGCCTGGAAAGACTTATGTGAACTGATAAGTAAAATGAACAGAATCAAAGAAGAGCATTGTACACAGTAACAAGTTATTCCATGATCAACTGTGTTGGACTCTTTTCAGTGATGAGATGATTCAAGGGAATTCTGAATGGGGGCTGCCAGACTTGTTGACCTTATTTTAAAAAGGCCAAGGTCTCCATTGCATCAAGGGTCATCTCCTGTCATTTTAATCTGTATCTTGTCATTGGATCCAGATGTATCTAGAAGAGAAAGTGAGGCAGGTAACCTTGCACAGCCCTCCTCAAATCCAATTCACTTGCATGTCATGTTATCAACTCCATGATATCTCCATTCTCTTAGAGAATGAAGGACAAACAACAACCATAACAACAATTGACTTTTGACATAAAGTGCTATGCACATACAAAGAGAGAACTATGGGAACTGAATGTGGATCAAAGCATGTTTTATTTTTGTTGTTTGTTTTGTTTTGTTGAGGCAATTGGGGTTAAGTGACTTGCCCAAGGTTACACAGCTAGGAAGTGTTAAGTGTCTGAGACCAGATTTGAACTTAGGTCCTCCTGACTTCAGGGCTGGTGCTGTATCCACTGCATCACCTAGCTACTCCTAAAGCAGGGGGTTTTTGATGTGATATAGCTCCTAGGGAGGATGTAGCAAAAACCCTAAGGCAAGCCAGTCTTGGGAATGTCACAAACAATGCTGGTTATCAGAAATCTGTTAGTCAATAATAACAAAATATGAGGTAGGATTCTAAGACCATTCCTCAATTAAGCCATAAAATTCAATAATGGGTTCAATTCCACCTCTATCCCTCCTTAATTTTACCTCTAAACTATAAAATTACCATATTAGTGACTTAAAGAATCTGATTTTTCAAGGTGGGTATGATCCAAGATAAACAGATACAATTTTCTCTGATCTTCTCTGACCTTCTCTCAAACCAAAGCAGGTTAAGCCTCTAAACTGGTTTTGAAGTAACAGAACCCATAAATATTTGGAGCACAACACATTTCCAGAAGATACTTTGGAAGAACTTCAGAACAGGTCTGTTTCAAACGGGCAGGGGGATAGTCTGCTGAGCCCAGACAGCAGCAAGGAGCTGGAGAGGGGAGTCAGAGTGTTGCAGCTTCTACACACCTGGGAAATTTCTGTGAGCCTCCTAGACTACTATCATAGTTGCAAGCAGGTGGTTTGGCATATCTGCTGCAAAAGGCAAATTGTAAACAGATGAGCCACAGAAGACCTCGGTACCTTACCCAGCACCTGAAGTCAATCAGCAGAACTGCTCCAGGGAAAACTAAAGCAGCTGCCACTTCCTTGCATTAAAGGGCAGACCTCAAGGCTTTTAAAAAAAAAAAAAAAAAAAAAAAAAGTGATGAACAAAACGACAAGAACTCTCACCACAGATAACTTTTATGGAGAGAAGAACAGACCTCAAATCCTGAGGTTCCTAAAGACAAATCAACTCCAGATGAAGTCCCAAAGGGAGATATGAGTTGGTCCCCATTTCACAAGGCTTTCTTGGAAGATTTCAAAAAGAATCTTAAAAGAGGGGGCAGCTAGGTGGCGCTGTGGATAGAGCACCAGCCCTCAAATTAGGAGGACCTGAGTTCAAATCTGGTCTCAGACACTTAACATTCCCTAGCTGTGTGACCTTGGGCAAGTCACTTAACCCCAATTGCCTCAGCAAAAAGAAAAAAAAAGAATCTTAAAAGAGAGTTAGAAGAAATATGGGGAAAGAAAATGAGATCTTTGCAAAAGACCTTTTAATCTTTTAATTTACAAAATAGATTTGATGAAGTGGAAAAAGCATATAACTCCTGACAAAATAGATATAAAAAAGATACCAATTCGTTATTAAAAAAAAAAAAGAAGAAAATCAAATTGTAAGTCTCAAAATTGAAAAGGGAGAACTTTCCACCAATGAAGAAATTAGAATTATAAGTAGAAGTTATTTTGCCCAACTATATGCCGGTAAAATTGATAAGCCAAGTGAAATGGAGGAATATCTACAAAAATATAGATTGGCCAGATTAACAGAAGAGGAAATAAATTATTTTAATAGTCCCATTTTAGAAAAAGAAATAAAACAAGTTATTAATTAACTCCCTAAGAAAAAATCTTCAGGGCCAGGTGGATTCATATGTGAATTCTACCAAACATTTAAAGAACAATTAATTCCTATACTATACAAACTATTTGAAAAAATAGGGAAAGAAGGAGACCTACCAAATTCATTTTATGAAACAGATATGAGGCTAATAGCTAAATCAGGTAGGGTGAAAACAGAGAAAGAAAATTATAGACCAATTTCCCTAATGAATATTGCTGCAAAAATCTTAATTAAAATATTAGTAACGAAATTTCAGAAAGTCATCTTCAGAATAATACACTCTGACCAAGCAACATTTATACCAGGAATACAGAGCTGGTTCAATATTAGGAAAACTATTAGCATAATTGATTACATCAGTAACCAAACTAACAAAAATCATAAGCTTATCTCAATATATGCAGAAAATCTTTTTGATCAAATCCAACACTTACTCCAATATTAAAAACACTAGAGAGTATAGGAATAAAGGGACTTTTCCCATCAGCTAGTATCATATGTAATGGTGATAAACTAGAACCATTCCTAGTAAGATCAGGAGTGAAACAAGGTTGCCCACTATCACCATTATGGCAACAAAAGAAGAAAAAAAAGATTAAAGGAATTAGAGTAGGTAATGAGGAAACCAAATTATCACTCTTTGAAGATGATATGATGGTATACTTAGAGAACCCTAGAGAATCAACTAAAAAACTACTAGAAACAATTCACAACTTTAGCCAAAGTTGCAGGATACAAAATAAATACACATAAAGCATCAGGATTTTTATATATTACTAAAAATGTCCAGCAGCAAGAGATACAAAGAGGAATTCCATTTAAAGTAAATGTTTATAGAATAAAATATTTAGTAATCGATCTGCCAAGGGAAAGCCAGGAACTATATGAATACAACTACAAAACACTTTCCACACAAAGTCAGATCTAATAAGTTGGAAAAATATCAAGTGCTCATGGGTAAGCTGAGCAAATAAAATAAAAATGACAGTACTACCTAAATTAATCTATTTATTTAGTGCCATATCAAATTCCCAAGATATTATTTTACAGATCTAGAAAAAATAATAACAAAATTCACCTGAAAGAACAAAAGATCAAGAATTTCAAGGGCATTAATGAAAAAAATGCCAATAAAGGTGGCCTAGCTGTGCCAGACCTAAAACTATATTATAAAGCAGCAGTCATCAAAACCCTTTGGTACTGGCTAAGAAATAGAGTAGTCGATCAATGGAATGGGTTAGGATTACAGATCAAAACAGACAATAAGTATAGCAATCCTAGTGTTTAACAAAACCAAATACCCAAGCTTTTGGAATAAAAACTCAGTATTTGACAAAAAACTGCTGGAAAAATTGGAAACTAGTATGGCCTGAACTGTATATTGACCCACACCTAACACCATATACCAAGATAAGGT
Organism: Myrmecobius fasciatus; assembly: GCA_023553655.1. Taxonomy (NCBI): domain Eukaryota; kingdom Metazoa; phylum Chordata; class Mammalia; order Dasyuromorphia; family Myrmecobiidae; genus Myrmecobius; species Myrmecobius fasciatus. The sequence continues at coordinate 154,730 of JAJPUD010003111.1, read as the reverse complement.
TGAAATGGGTTCATGATTTAGATATAAAGAGTGATGTTATAAGCAAATTAGAAGAACATAGGATAGTTTACCTCTCAGATATGTGGAAAAAGAAGGAATTTGTGACCAAAGAAGAACTGGAACTCATAAGTGAACACCAAATAGATACTTTTGATTATATTAAGTTAAAAAGTTTTTGTACAAACAAAACTAATGCAGACAAGATTAGAAGGGAAGCAATAAGTTGGTTTTTATTTTTATTTATTAAAGCTTTTTATTTGCAAAATATATGCATGGGTAATTTTTCAACATTGACCCTTGCAAAGCCTTCTGTTCCAAATTTTTCTCTCCTTCCTCCCACTCCCCCCAGGTGGCAGGTAGTCTAATACATGTTAATTATAATAAAATATATGACAAATTGAGTATATGTATACATATTTATACAGTTATCTTGCTGTTCAAGAAAAATTGGATCTACAAGAAAAAAAAACCCTTCCCTAAATGGCAAGTAATTCAATATATGTTAAGCACAGTAAAAATATATATGAATCCAATATAGGCATACCTATTTATGCAATTATCTTGCTGCACAAGAAAAATCAGATCAAAAAGGGGAAAAAATGAGAAAGAAAGAAAAATTCAAGTAAACAACAAAAGAAATGAAATGCCATGTTGTGATCCACACTCAGTTCCCACAGTCTTCTCTCTGGGTGTAAATGGCTTTCTTCATCACAAGGTGATTGGAACTGGTCTGAATCATCTCATTGTTGAAGAGAGTCACGTCCATCAGAATTGATCATCATATCATCTTCTTGTTGCCATGTACAATGATCTGGTTCTGCTCACTTCACTTAGCATCAGCTCATGTAAGTCTTTCCAAGCTTCTCTGAAATCACCCTGTTGGTCGTTTCTTACAGAACAATAATATTCTATATCATTCATAAACTGTAACTTATTCAACCATTCTCCAACTAATGGGCATCTACTCAGTTTCCAGTTTCTTGCCACTACAAAAAGGGCCTGCATATTCTTTTGACATAACTTATGACACCAGTCTGTGACCCCAACCTTTTGGGTCTCCTTTAGAATCTCAACAGGTTCACCTCTTATAAGAGTCTTCATGACCCATGAGTTAGATATTTCTGGGAGGAACCAATAAATAAGAAAAAGCAATAAGTAACCAATAATTTAACTAAATGCCTTAACATTTGTATGAGGGAAGGGAGTGAAATGAATTATAGCTAATGAGTGGCTGATCATAATTCTGATTATAATTAATCATTATTACTGATCATAATTAGTGATAGATGATAATATCTGAGAGGCTATTTTAAAAGTAATTTTAAGTGCTCAACTAGATTTTTGTGTTATTTGATTTCTGTGTAATAGAAGTAGCAAATAATACCTTATCTTTCCAACACTGAAAACACTGGAATATTCAAAGAGGAAATGGGGAGGATTCAGAATGTGTGGAATTAAGTGACTGAAGATACTCTCATGGGAATATAGCCTTAAACTGTATCTTAATTGTGACTTGAGACTTTATAATAAATAGATCTATAGCTAAAAAAGTTGCAGGTGTTGGTCCTCACAGGTTTCCCAACGCCTCTTAATTAGCATTTGAATACCTCTTTTAAAGGTAATTTATTCTTTTGGTTTTGGGTTAGATTTCCATGATTAGAATATAAGCTCAGACTCCCCCAAACAATGGGAGAAAAGGTCAGATGGGGGGTGGGGGGTGGGGGGGGTGGAGGCTTCTGTGGTCAGGCTATTTAATCTTACATTTTGCAGTTTTTATTTTGCAACTTCTTTTACTGACAAACGCCTTGTCAGATAGGAGATGCCCTTCCTTGTGAGATAGTAATAAACCTCTTTTTGCTTTTTCTTACTTTGAGAGTCTCTGTTTTTGTAGTCAATACTGTCCCACATAATAGAAAACACCCCAGAATGGAATAAATAATAACAATAATGGATAATTAAACCTATGCTACCTGTCTTCCGTAAACATAGAAACTCACCCTTGATGGAGAAATTGGAAAATTCTTTATGGACCTAAAAGGAATTTTGGAGGCAGTCATGTTCTTGTACTCTTCCCTTTCATTTCAAGATATAATCAACTTTTCTATATTCTTCAATAAACATCACTTAGCCATGTGAGTTGTTCAGTGGCCTATACTTTCATTTTTTCTGATGTGACTATAATCTTTCCACATAGCAATATGAATATCAGGAAACAAGTATGAGACACTGGTCATCTTTCTGACCCTGAGTTACTAGTTCCAATACAGAACAATATTGAATTATGACACAGGTGCATCAGAAAGCCTTCTGTATTGTTCTAGCTTCTAAATGAGTTTATTCTAGTTGCTTATGAAACCTAACACTTCCTTCCTTTTTTTAACCCTCTGAGTCCACATATAAAAAGGGAGAAAAAAACTTCGAAAGTTTTTCAAGTTAGTTCAAACTTGCCCCTGTCTCTAATGTTTCTTAGTCCTTATTCATATTATTTCTTTTTAGCAGTATCTTTTTTTTGTGGATTAGTAAAAGAGGTAAATATTATTTTGCCATTTTCACTAGACATATTTTACTAAGCAATAGTTTATACCCACTGAAAAGATTATTTAAAACATGAGCCAAATATTATTATATTTGATAAAAAGTTAAGATATTGTTAGTTTCATGCCTAAATTTAAAAATATTATTTTACTTTAATTGGGAAGACTCTAGAGATACTTTTTAAACAAATTTATTTTGTAAAAATCTAAATTTACATGAGGTACACACAAATTATGATGATAACTGTTTACAAAATGATCTATAATCCCTAATCCATCAGTCTTGGAGTATTTCTATGAAGATTTAGGATGTCAAAAGAATTTATGAAAATGGAGCAAACTTTTATTCAGAGTTCACAAGAACTCAGGACATTTGTTGTTTGTCCATGAGGAACATGACTTCAGGAAGGAGGTGCCATGCCGTGCAAATGAATTAGAATTAAGTGAGGGAAAGGCTATACCAAGCTACCAGTCTCACTTTCTCCTCCAGAACCATCTGGGTCTAGTGGCAAGATATAGATCAGGATGACTAGAGATGGCCCCAAATGCAGTGGGTGACCGTGGCCTATTTCAGCTAATTGTTGGTATTGGAAGAGAACTCTGGGAAGAAAGATGTGGATGGCCTGTCTTACCTGAAACATACCAAAAGTTTCTGATGGGCGAGGGGGTAAGATTGAAGTCAGAGTGCAGAGTCCATATATATATATATATATATACATATATATATATATATATATATATGTAAATTAGACAATAGAGGGTGGGAGCTAAGGGAATAAGAAAAAGGCTGACAGAAATTAATAAGAAAACTGGGTGAAATTTGAACTCAATCACCTGGAATCTTTGCTTGCTAAAAGGAGCTAGTACAGAGCCCTCCCTCCAGCTGTTCCATGGATTGATGAATTCCTCTAGAGACCCACTGGTCTCACATTTGTCAGTCCTAGGATGTTAGCTAAATTCTTAACTATTACCTCTTTTGAATTCTTAGACCTTTTCAGCAGCCTTACATAAAAAAGGGTGACCATCAAAATGTTAATGTATTTTATTTCTAATGTATTTTAATTTCTGATTCAGGGATTATTGATTGATAGAGTGGAGAGGTTTTACCCATAGATGGAAAATGGAGTTTCATTTATTAAGAGCAGAGGTAGACTGGAAAAGATACCTTGAATACACATAGGTAAGAGAAAATAATGTGTATCATGATAACTCAGACTTGTCCTAGTAAGAGAAAATCAATGAAGGAAAAATAAGCTGAAGAGATAAAAGCTCAAGTGATATGAAGACTAGAAAATTTGACAAATTAGCTAATGAGACCTTCTATTGCTAAAGCTGGGCAATTTTTTCCGCTTCGCTCCTGATCCTAGAAGTGTTTCTAGAATCAAAATTGTTCTCTTTCAGACTTTGCAAGGAAGGTCACATGTATATATATTTACATAAACATACATACACACATTTACTTGGGACCCTCATTACTATTTATTATATTTCTTTTACATATGTAGGCATATTCTAGGAAGGATCTCATTCTCTGAATTCACAAATTTCCTTTACACATTGGAGCTTTCATTTTTTCTACATGAGGGAGCCCATTTACATACACATACACACATACACATACACATATACTTTATATATATATATATATATATATTTCAACTAAATTTTATTGCTACTTGTACATGTTTTATAGGTGGCAGCTCATGTTTTTGTTACAGATTTTTAAAGAAAATATTTCACAGTATAATATCTTTACTACTTCCAATATTTAAAATATAATTGTACTGCTCTCCCACCCCCAATTATAGTCTTTTTTTTTTTTCAGGGACATGTTTTACATTAAGCAAGATGTTCCACAAATACACATATAATTACCCACTTTCTTCCTGCCCCTTTTCCCTCCTACCTCCTACTCCCTAATATATTCACTATAAACTTGTAGGAGGAGATAATAAGAGAAAAATTATTGTTGTCTAAAGTTACCCTTAAGATACCCATCATTTGGGGAATGACTGAACAAGTTGTGGTATATGAATGTAATGGAATACTATAGTTCACTAAGAAATGATGAGCAGGTGTATTTTGGAAAAACATAATACTTACACAAACTGCTGTTGTGTGAAGTTGGCAGAACCAGGAGAACATTGTACACAGCAACAGCAATATTGTGTGATGATCGCCTTGTTGTACCACAGTTCCATGTCTCAGTTTCCTTCAATTGCTCTGTTTCAGTTTTTCTTAATTGTTCTGCATCAGTAGCAACCCCCCCCCCATTTCCTAACCATCAGAAATAATTGGGCTAGCATTCCAAAGGAGTCATAAAACCTCTAGATGGCCCATATTGATATACCCCTTATCTTTTGGCTTCAGACTTACTGTCTTCCAGTTCCTTTCCTGGCTTTTCAGAATTTATGATCTCTCCTCAATATTCTTTACCTGTCAGAATTGAAATGATAGTCCTTCCTGGAACTCCAATTCCCCCTAGTTTCCCACCCCTCCTTCTGCTCCTTCTGCCTTGTGAGCTCTTTGTTAACCCTGAGCTATGAAACTTTATAAAATCCTTGATTCACCTCAAAAGGGTGCTGAATACTTTGGGACAATAGTCCTATTCGGTCAACTAGTCTTATCTCTCTATCAATAAAGTATTATCTAATCTTCAATGTGTGATACTGCCTCAGTTTCTCCCTGAGCATTACAGCCTCTGATAAACTTATATCTTCTTAGCAATACAGTGATCCAAGATGATTCCAAAAGACTTGAGATGGAAAATGTCAGTTATACCCAGAGAAAGAACTATGGAGTCTGAATTCAGATTAAAGCACTTTATTTTCACTTTTTTAAAATAAAGCTTTTTATTTTCAAAATATATACATGGATAATTTTTCATCATTGACCTTTGCATAGCTTTATGTTTCAGATTTTCCCCTCCTCTCCACCCCCTCCCTAGATGGCACATTTTTACTTTTTTTAAAAATTTGTTTTTTCTTTTTTTCCCTCGTGGTTTTCTGATTTTTTTTCACAACGTGACTAATATGAAATATGATTGTACAAGTCCAACCTATATCAGATTGCTTTTTGTCTTAGGGAATAAGAAGAGAAGAGAAAGAGGAAGAACAATTTGGAATTCAAAATCTCACAAAAATTAATGTTGAAAACTATCTTTATATGTAATTATTAAAAAAATACTATTAATTGTGTTTGTGGAATAATAAAGTTGCCTTCAACAAGTTTCATATATCTATGGGATATTTACTTTCCATTTGCTAAAGAACAATAATAAATGTAAAGAAGGAAAGAATTATTTTAAATTTGGATGTTAAATGCCTCCCCATTTTTTTTTATATATAAAGCTTTTTATTTACAAAACACATGAGTGATTTTTCAACATTGACCTTTGCAAAAACTTTTTTTTTCCCCAAGCTTTTCCCCTCCTTCCCCCCAACCCCCACCCCTAGATGACAGGTAATCTAATGCATGCTAAATAGGATAAATTATATGACAAATACAATACATGTATACATATCTATACAGTTATCTTACTGCACAAGAAACATCAGATCTAGAAAGAGAAGAAGAAAATAAACAACCTAAGAAGGAAAACAAAATGCATGGAAATATTCACAGAAAGCGTTAAAATGCTGCGTTGTGATTCACACTCAGTTCCCACAGGCCTCTCTCTGGATGTATATGACTATCTTCATCGCTGAACAACTGGTTTGAATCACATCATTGTTGAAGAGAACCATGTCCATCAAAATTGATCATCGTATAGTCTTGTTGCTGTGTATATTGTTCTCCTGGTTCTGCTGATTTCACTCAGCATCAGTTCATTCAAGTCTCTCCAGTCCTCTCTGAAATCCTCCTGTTGGCCATTTCTTACAGAACAATAATATTCCATAACATTCATATACCATAATTTATTCAGCCATTCTCCAATTGATGGGCATCCTTTCAATTTCCAGTTTCTTGCCACTACAAAAAGGGCTGCCACAAACATTTTTGCACATGTGGGTCCCTTTCCCTCCTTTAAAATCTCTTTGGGATATAGGCCCAGTAGAAACACTGCTGGGTCAAAGGGTATGCACTGTTTGATAACTTTTTGAGCATAGCTCCGAATTGCTCTCCAGAATGGTTGGATCCGTTCACAGTTCCACCAACAATGTATCAGTGTCCCAGTTTTCCCACATCCCCTCCAACAGCTATCTTTATCATTTCCTGTCATTTTAGCCAATCTGACAGGTGTGTAGTGGTATCTCAGAGTTGTCTTAATTTGCATTTCTCTGATCAATAGTGACTTGGAGCACCTTTTCATGTGACCGGAAATGGTTTCAATTTCTTCGTCTGAAAATTGTCTGTTCATATCTTTTGACCATTTGTCAATTGGAGAATGGCTTGAATTCTTATATATTTGAGTCAATTCTCTATATATTTTAGAAATGAGGCCTTTAACAGAACATTTGGATGTAAAAATATTTTCCCAATTTATTGCTACCCTTCTAATCTTGTCTGCATTCATTTTGTTTGTACAAAAACTTTTTAACTTGATATAGTCAAACTTATCTATTTTGTGATTAATGATGACCTCTAGTTCTTCTTTGGTCACAAATTCCTTCCCCCCTCCATAGGTCTGAGAGGTAAACCATCCTACATTGTTCTAATTTGTTTATATCATTCTTTATGCCTAGATCATGAATCCATTTTGACCTTATCTTGGTATATGGTGTTAGGTGTGGGTCAATGCCTAATTTCTTCCATACTAGTTTCCAATGATCCCAGCAGTTTTTGTCAAATAGTGAGTTTTTATCCCAAAAACTGGGGTCTTCGGGTTTATCAAACACTAGATTACTATTGTCATTGAGTATTTTGTCCGGTGAACCTAACCTATTCCACTGATCCACTACTCTATTTCTTATCCAGTACCAAATGGTTTTGGTGACCACTGCTTTATAATATAGTTTTAGATCTGGTGCAGCTAGGCCCCCCTCATTTGCATTTTTTTTCATTAATTCCCTTGAAATTCTTGACCTTTTGTTTTTCCAGATGAATTTTGTTGTTATTTTTTCTAGGTCAGTTAAATAATCTCTTGGGAGTTTGATTGGTATAGCACTAAATAGATAGATTAGTTTAGGTAGTATTGCCATCTTTATTATATTTGCTCGACCTATCCAAGAGCACTTGATGTTTTTCCAATTGTTTAGATCTGACTTTATTTGTGTGGAGAGTGTTTTGTAGTTTTGCTCATAGAGATCCTGACTTTCCTTTGGCAGATATATTCCCAAATATTTTATACTATCGATCGTTATTTTGAATGGAATTTCTCTTTGTATCTCTTGCTGTTGCATTTTGTTGGTGATGTATAAAAATGCTGATGATTTATGTGGATTTATTTTGTATCCTGCAACTTTGCTAAAGTTGTGGATTAATTCTAATAGTTTTTTGGTTGATTCTCTAGGGTTCTCTAACTAGACCATCATATCATCTGCAAAGAGTGATAATTTGGTTTCCTCATGACCTACTCTAATTCCTTTAATCTCTTTTTCTTGTCTTATTGCCAAGGCTAGCATTTCTAATACAATATTGAATAGTAATGGTGATAGTGGGCAACCTTGTTTCATCCCTGATCTTATTGGGAATGGTTCCAGTTTATCACCATTACATATGATGCTAGCTGATGGTTTTAAATAGATGCTACCGACTATTTTAAGGAAAAGTCCATTAATCCCTATACTCTCTAATGTTTTTAATAGGAATAGATGTTGGATTTTATCAAATGCTTTTTCTGCATCTATTGAGATTATCATATGTTTTTTGTTAATTTGGTTATTAATGTAGTCAATTATGTTGATAGTTTTCCTAATATTGAACCATCCCTGCATTCCTGGTATAAATCCTACTTGGTCATGGTGTATTATTCTGGGAATGATTTTCTGTAATCTCTTTGCTAATATTTTATTTAAGATTTTTGCATCAATATTCATTAAGGAGATTGGTCTATAATTTTCTTTCTCTGTTTTTGTTTTACCTGGTTTAGGTATCAGTACCATGTCTGTATCATAAAAGGAGTTTGGTAGGAGTCCTTCATTCCCTATTTTTTCAAATATTTTATATAATATTGGAGTTAATTGTTCTTTAAATGTTTGGTAGAATTCACATGTAAATCCATCTGGTCCTGGGGATTTTTTCTTAGGGAGTTGATTAATGACTTGTTCTATTTCTTTTTCTGAAATGGGACTATTTAAGTAATTTATTTCCTCTTCTGTTAATCTGGGCAATCTATATTTTTGTAGACATTCCTCCATTTCACTTAGGTTATCAAATTTATTGGCATACAGTTGGGCAAAGTAACTCCTGATTATTGCTCTAATTTCCTCTTCATTGGTGGAAAGTTCTCCCTTTTCATTTTTGAGACTAACAATTTGATTTTCCTCTTTCCTTTTTCTAATTAAATTAACTAGAGGTTTATCTATTTTGTTGGTTTTTTCATAAAACCAACTTTTAGCTTTATTTATTAATTCAATAGTTTTTTTACTTTCAATTTTACTAATCTCTCCTTTTATTTTTAGGATTTCAAGTTTGGTATTTGATTGCTCCCCATTTTTTTAAACAAGCCTTAAAATTGGCCTTCCTCCATCCTTATCCCTTCATGCTACATAACCTACTTCTGCTGTATGATTATCTATGTTCTTAAAATCACAGAATCTTAGAATTGGAAGGGACTTCAAAGGTCATCTGATCAACCTTTATTTGAGCAAGAATTTCCACTACTACATTCCTTTCAGGTGGTTGTCTAGATTCTAAGGATCTCTAATAAGGATGAAATCTACTATCTCCTAAGATAGTCCATTCCACCTGGAGATAGTTTTAATTGTTAGAAAATATTTTCCTGGGGCAGCTAGGTGGCACAGTGGATAGAGCACCAACCCTGAAGTCAGAAGATCCTGAGTCAAATCTGGTCTCAGACACTTAACATTCCTAGCTGTGTGACTCCGGACAAGTCACTTAACCCCAAATGCCTCAGGAAAAAAAAAAAAAAAAAAAAAAAAAAAAAAATTTTCCTTAGATCAAATCTAAATTTTCCCCCTTGCAACTTTTATTCCTTGCTCCTAATTTTTAAAATTAAACAGAACAAATCTAATCCCTTTTCTGTATGATAGTTTAACTACTTGAAGGCAGCTATCATGTCTTGTTTTCTCCATGTTGAACAAACAACCAGTTCTTCCAATAGATCCTTATACAGCATGGGCTTGGGGCCTTTCACTAATCCTAGTACAAGGATTTAAGCAGATGCCTAGACTACCTAAAATGGAGGAACCTACATAGTAGTCAACACAAATCATCTCTACATGAGCCAAATCTCCCATCTCAGAATCAGATTTCAGGTATCTCCTACTTAGAACAGTGATTAATTCTCTGGTTCCCACTGCCTGAAAATCTAGTCTGCTAGATTTCTGTTCTTTCTATGGTTCTTTGGTACCTCTAGGGGGGTGAGGTGAAGAGACTCTCACCTCTACTATTGGTTCAAACTCCTACCAATTGGATCATCCATTTTGGGGGTCCTGGAATCTCAATTATATTTAACCCCTTAATCATTAGATTAGCTTTTACAAAAAATGTGTACTTCAAAGGTAGAGCAAGAACAACCAGTCATTGATGCTGAGTGAAATCAGCAGAACCAGGAGAACATTATACACAGCAACAAGACTATACAATGATCAATTTTGATGGACATGGTTCTCTTCAACAATGATGTGATTCAAACCAGTTGTTCAGCGATGAAGATAGTCATATACATCTAGAGAGAAGCCTGTGGGAATTTAGTGTGAACCACAACACAGCATTTTAATGCTTTCTGTGAATATTTCCATGCATTTTGTTTTCCTTCTTAGGTTGTTTTTTTTCTTCTTCTCTTTCTAGATCTGATGTTTCTTGTGCAGTAAGAAAACTGTATAGATATGTATACATGTATTGTATTTGTCATATAATTTATCCTATTTAGTATGTATTAGATTACCTGTCATCTAGGGGTGGGGAGTGGGGGGAGGAGGGGAAAAGCTTGGGAAAAAAAAGTTTTTGCAAAGGTCAATGTTGAAAAATCACTCATGTGTTTTGTAAATAAAAAGCTTTATAAAAAAAAAAAAGAACAACCAGTCATTAGACAGTTATTAAGTGCCTGTATTGAGACAGGAATAGACATATAAACATTTCTCCCTAACACTTGAGGGCATAATGCTCCCCATAAATCACTTCCAGGGGTTCTGGGAAAGGGAGAGGAGGGGGATTAGATTCACAAACTTAACTCTGTTCCTACATAGCATCCATCCTATCAAGGGACAAAGCCAGCCCCACCCTCTTCACTCCACCCAGGGCTTATAAATCCTTTCTTTGCTGGGCTGATTGCTACCTCTTTTCTGGAATCCTGGACTCCAAGGTCCCCATGGCTCAAGCTCAAGATTGGTACCCTGGACCTAGAACTGGAGAGAACAGACAAAGCAAGACCAGGGCCTCAAGGCTTAAAGTGGCCATTTCCCCCAGTTTAGTATATTGTAAACTGCTGTGAATAAACAAGTCCTTAGACACTACTATGGAAAAAAGGGAGTGAGTGTGCCTCACTAAAGTAGCTCACTAAGGTAGATTTAAAAATGTAGATATCTCTAGTTATACAGCCAATGGAAAGAAGCTGTTCCTACCCACATGAGAGGTTAATCAGAACATCCATGCCTGTGTCAGGTACCTTATCTCAGAAACAGGTCTTGGACATCTCCTAGGTGGGCACTTCCTTCCATATTTAGTGATTTGGATATAGCCAAACTCCAGCATACTGGTTACAATTCTATGGATTCTCTTTACTTTACCAATGTTCTCCCTAAAATACTGTAGCCTGTAGCTGACCCTAATCCTGTATACTGTGCCTTTCAACACAATATAATATTGAATTAGCTTTCTGGGGGGAGGAGGGTAAAGTGGGTGCTGCTTATCACTGTACTGACTTAAAATGAACTTGTAGTTTCAAGCCATTTTTAGATATATCTTATCTTTCCCATCTTAAACTTTTGAAGATTATTTTTGAGCCTAAGTATATGATTATATATTAATCCTTATTAAATTTTATTTTGTTGAATTTGATCCAGTGTTCTAGTCTGTCAAGTTTTGACTCCTGACTATTATGCAACATGTTTGTTATTCCTCCTACCTCTGTGTCATTATGCAAGTTTGAGAAACAACCTATTTCTTTATATGAGCCATCTATTAAAAATGTTGACTAATGTTTTACATAATTGTACATGTATAATGTATATCTGATTGCTCATCATCTCAGGGAAAGGGAAGGGAAAGGAGGGAGGATTAGAATTTAGAATTCAAAACTTTAAGTAAAAATTAAAAAAAAAATTGGAAAACAGCCAAGCTAATCCCTAAAGCCCTCCAGTGAAGTTCTTAATAGTTGTCATCAACTCACTAATAACTAATAACTGGGAAAAATCTAGGTCATATCTTTCTATCTTTTCCATAAATACAGCATGAGATGTTGTCAAAGCTTTACTAAAATCTAAGTAAAGTATATCAATAGCCTCCCCTCATTAAATAATCTAGTAACTTTTAAAAAAATGTGCTTAGGCTGGCATGAACCATTTTAAAAAAATAATGCCTTTGTTTGTATGATACATTCTTTTATGAATGTTATCCCTATTCTCACTCACCATATAAGCTGTGGTCTTTGCCTCATGCTTTTTTGGGACATTTGAAGCTTTTCAATGAGAATACCCTCTGCTTCCCATTTACTCATTTCAAGATCCTTTTGCATCATGCCTTACTATTACCTTTAATCTCTTATGAAATTACTTTCCTGCTAGGCCACCCTAATTCCTGCCCTAATATTAGGGGACTTTAAAATACATGTGGAAGATCTCTCAAATACTCTTCTCTCTTTAGTTTTCAATTTCTTTAATTCTCAACTTAAATTTGTCCCACTCCTCTCCATCTTAGCTACACATAGCAATTGTCACACCCTTGATCTTGTCACAACTATTACACTTCCAAGATCAGTTCCTTTATTTGATCACAATCTTCTATTACTACATCTCTCACTGTGCCTAAACCTGTAATTCATGACCTTACTAAGGTAATGAAATCTTTCTTCTTCCTATTACTTTCTTAGGCCACAGTCTTTCTAAGCTATACTCTTCCTTTCTCAATCAGTTCAATTCTACACTTTTCTCTACTCTCAATTCACACATTTCCAAATCTAAACCCTGGATTAATTCCCCCATCTGCTTTCCTCAACTCATATGTGTGTGCTACTAGAAACAGAAAAACTCATGCAAGTGTGCCAATTGCACTTACCATTTATATAGGTTATCTAACTTCAATTGGTTTTTCACAGTATCAAGGCAGTCCTTTTACTCCTCCCTGATTTATTTTCTATTTTACGTTCTACAATGGTCATTCCAAACCTTCTCTTCTCTCTTTAAACCTCCCATAGCCTCTCTCTACTTAGTTCTCAGCTGAACTCCTTTACTTTATATTTTACTGAAAAAATTAAGGCCATTTGCTAAGAGCTCCTTATTCTTCTCTCTGCCTCATTTTACCATCCCTTGACATTATCCCACTCTTAACTCCCTCTTTATTCCAATTTTCTGTAAAGAAGTAGTTCTTTCTATCAAACTGTGCATACCAGTTTGGTCTCTCTTGGGTTATATCCCAAAGAGATCATAAAAGAGGGAAAAGGACACACATGTGCAAAAATGTTTGTGATAGCCCTTTTTGTAGTGGCAAAGAACTGGAAACTGAGTGGCTGCCCATCATTTGGGGAATGGCTAAATAAGTTATGGTATTATGAATGTTATGGAATATTATCATTCTCTTAAAAATGATCAGCAGAATGATTTCAGGAAATCCTAGAAAGACCTACTTCTTCAATGGCTGTTCTTTGTAACTGGAATATACTCCATTCATGACATTTATCAGAAATCAGCTCAAGCACTACCTTCTACATAGAAACTTTCCTGTCTTCCCTTTACAGAACTACCCTGCATTTTTTTAAATATATTCTCTCTATACATAACATTTCCCTTGCTAGAATGCGAATCCTAGAATAGTATTTTCACTTTTTTTATTGTAGTTGTTGTCTGTTTCTGTTTTTTTCTCTTTTTTCCCCCTTGATGTGATTTTTCTTGAATAGCATCATAAATGTGGAAATATATTTAGATAAACTACACATGTTTAACCCATATTGGAGTACTTGCTGTCTAGGGGAGGGAGAAGATGGGGAGGGAAAAAAGTTTAGAGCATGGGGTTTTGCAGGAATGAATGTTGAGAACTGTCTTTTCATGGGTTTTGCCAGTGTGTCTACACATGCTCTCAATTCTATCTCCTCCTATCTTCAGCAAATTGAGTCTACTATTATACTTTCTCTTCCCTCTCCACCCCCAGCCAGTCTTTTTTTCTCTCTTTCGCTTAACATCTTTAGTTTCTCCTTCTAAAGTACTGATTCTTTCTCTGATACCTACAAACATGCCTACACCTTCCACATTCTTTTTTTTTTTTATTAAAGCTTTTTATTTGTATAACATATGTATGGGTAGTTCCCCAGCGTTGATCTTTACAAAGCTTTCCATTACAACTTTTACCCCCAGTCCCTTCCTCTCCCCTAGATGGCAGGAACTCCACTACATGTTAATAATGTAATAATAGTTGACAAGTTGTGCAAGAAAAATCCTGTCTACAAGAAAAAAAAAAAAGAAAATCAGAGAAAGGAAACACAATGCAAGCAAATATCAATAGAGAGCATGAAAATGTTATGTTGTGGTCCATATTTCATATCCCTCTCTCTGGGTGTATATGGTTTTCTACAGTGAACAATTGGAACTGGTTTGAGACAATTCTTTGTTGCAGAGAGCCATGTCCATCAGAGTTGATCATCATGTAATACTGTTGTTGCTGTGTATGATGATCTCCTGGTTCTGCTTGTTTCACTCAGCATCAGTTCATGCAAGTCCCTCCAGGCTTCTCTGAAATCGTCCTGCTAGTCGTTTCTTACAGAACAATAATATTCCATAACATTCATATACCATAATTTATTCAGCCACTCTCCAATTGATGGGCATCCCTTCAGTTTCCAGTTTCTAGCCACTACAAAAAGGGCTGCCACAAACATTCTTGCACAGGTGGGTCCCTTTACCTCCTCTAAGATCTCTTTGGGATATAGGCCCAGTAGAAACACTGCTGGGTCAAAGGGTATGCACAGTTTGACAACTTTTTGAGCATAGCTCCAAATTGCTCTCCAGAATGGTTGGATCCGTTCACAGTTCCACCAACAATGCATCAGTGTCCCAGCCCTCCCACATCCCCTCCAACATTCATCGTTATCTTTTCCTGTCATTTTAGCCAATCTGACAGGTGTGTAGTGGTATCTCAGAGTTGTGTTAATTTGCATTTCTCTGATCAATAGTGATTTGGAGCAACTTTTCATATGACTAGAGATGGTTTTAATTTCATCATCTGAAAATTGTCTGTTCATATCCCTTGACCACTTATCTATTGAAGAGTGGCTTGAATTCTTATATATATATATGAGACAATTCTCTATATATTTTAGAAATGAGGCCTTTATCAGAACCATTAAATATAAAGATGATTTCCCAATTTGATGCTTCCCTCCTAATCTTGTCTTCATTTGTTTTGTTTGTACAGAAACTTTTTAACTTAATATAGTCAAAATTATCCATCTGGTGTTCAATTAGGAGTTCCAGGTCTTCTTTGGACATAAATTTGTTCCATCTCCACAGGTCTGAGAGATAAACTATATTACATTCCTATAACTTGCTTACAAAGTCCCTCTTTATATCTAGATCATGAACCCATTTAGATCTTATGTGGTGTTAGGTATGGGTCAAGCCCTAATTTCTTCCACACTAGTTTCCAATTTTCCCAGCAGTTTTTGCCAAATAGAGAGTATTTATCCCCAAAGCTGGGGTCTTTGGGTTTAATGCCTAGGTTGTCCTGATAACCTATCCTGTGCCTACCTTCCCCATTCTTAAGAAACAAACAAAACACATTCATTTAAAAACTACTACCTTAGAGAGGTTTTATTGAATCTTCATTTTTTCAATCAAATTTGAAAAAGCAATATCCACTAAATTTTTCCATTTGTTCATTCTCACTCATTAACACTTCTGAAATCTGGCTTTTAACTTGATCACTTAACTAAAACTGCTCTTTTCAAAGCTACCAAGATCACTTAATTGCCAAATTTAATGTCCCCTTCTAAATATTTACCCTTCCAGATCTCTCTCCATTATTGATGACCCTCAGCCCTCTTCTCCTGAACTTTCTTACCTTTCTCCATTTTTTATGATGCTGCTCTAATTTCTTCTTTTTTCTACTACTAGAGAAGAGGACTACTAGTTCAGCATCCTTTGCTGGATCATTGTCCATGTCATACATCTTAAGGCTCCATCCTGGGATCTCTTATCATGTTATCTTACTTGGTGATTTCACCAGCTCCCCTAAGTTCAATTACCATTTCTATGCTGATGATACCTAGATTTGTATGTCTAGCTCCAGTCTCTGTCCTGAATACCATTTTTCTCCCCATGAACTGTTCAGACATACTGAACTAGATTTCCCATAGACATCTCAAAGTGAACATTCTTAAAACAGTACATATTTTATTTTATCCCTCCCCAAACCTATACATTTCCTTTACTTCCCTATTACTGTTGTAGACACTTCTGTCTTTTAGTCATCCAGGTTCACAATCAAGATATCCCCCTTTATCCCTCTATCTCATTCATCTATATGTTCAATGAAGTGACAAATCTTATTTCTACCTAAACAACAACTCTTGCACATATCCCCCTTTCTCTACTTATAATCACCACCATAGTAAAGCTAATCATCACTTTTCCCTTTTACTATTGCAATAACTCTTTTGTCTTACTACCTTGAATCTACTTCAGTTCCAATAAATTTTCCAAATAGTTACTCAAGTGATTTTTTTTAAGCTTAGGTCTTAATGTGTCACCTTTCCATCCTCTATTCAACATGCTCCAGGGGATTACCTATTACTTCTAGGATCAAATATAAACTCCTCTGTTTGACATTTAAAGTTCTTCATAATCTGATCCCTTCCTATGACCTCTCCATTCAATTTACACATTACTCCTCTTCACACACTATACATAGCTAAGCCATATTGGTCATCTGGCTTTTCCTTACACATTGTGGCCCATGTTCCATTCTCCCAAGTCTTCAATGGCTATTCTTTGTAACTGGAATACACTCCATCCACATTTCTCTACCTCTTGAAATCTTTGACATTTATCAGGAATCAGCTCAAGCACTACCTTCTACATAGAAACTTTCCTGATCTTCTCTTTACAGAACTAACCTGTGTTATTTTCCTTGCTAAAATGTAGATTCCTTGAAGGCAATGATTCTTTTCTAGTCCAATGAGAACTAGTGTAGCTTTTTTTTTTTTTTTAAATCTTATCCCCAGTGCCAAACATACTACCTGGCATAGAAGTAAGTGCCTGAAAAAATGATTTTTGATTAATAGTC
Organism: Myrmecobius fasciatus; assembly: GCA_023553655.1. Classification (NCBI taxonomy): domain Eukaryota; kingdom Metazoa; phylum Chordata; class Mammalia; order Dasyuromorphia; family Myrmecobiidae; genus Myrmecobius; species Myrmecobius fasciatus. The sequence goes on along the minus strand of JAJPUD010003111.1, from coordinate 137,640 downwards.
CTTCCATATTTCCTGATCCCTTGAGTCTTTCTATGTAAGCAATTTTTTTAAAAGAGAAAAACATTTAATATCAAATAACATATTGATCATATATGAAATTATATATATATATATATATATATATTTCCGTCTCTCTGTAAAGAAGGGAGAGAAATACACTTTCTCAACTCTCCTGGATCAAATATATAGTGTTCAGTTTGGGTTTTATCATTTTTTCTATTTTTATTGCTGTAGTTATTGTGAATATTTTTTGAGTTTTCTATTTCTCTATATCAGTTCATATAATGATAATAGCATTTATGTAGATTAAGATTTGCAAAGTACTTTACATACATTATCCCAAGTGATCTTCCCAACAAAGCTGTGAGGTAGGTGCTATTATTACTTCCCTTTTATAGATAAGGGAACTGAGATTGAGAAAGATTAAGTTATTTACCCAAGGTTACATGGTAATTTTCTGAGTTTTAGTTTCTTTTTCTACAAAATTAGAGAAAATAACAGCTACCTCAGGAGTCTTTATAAGGATAAAATGAGATAAAACATGTAAAGTGCTTTATAAACAAACCTTAAGAAAATATATGAATGCTAGTTTTTTGGTTTTTTTAAACTAATTATTGATATGTGATTTGTTTTAGTTGTTAGCTTCCATTAAAAATGCTGGTGTGAATGTTTTGGTTTATAATAGGTCTTTTTCTTTTTTAACCTCTTTAGAGTATATTCCTGGCAACAGAATCTCTGAATTAAAGGATATGAGCATTTTAGGTATTTTTAAAAAGTAAATCAACCAATTATTAGCTCCACCAACAGAGAATACTCCAATACTCCAATAATAACCAACAACCTCATTTTCTTTGTGAACTTATGACATGGCAGGACATATCTTTAAAATCTTGCTTGTTCTTTGTGATCATCATATACTTTTTCCAGATGTTTGATAACCACTCAATAATAAATTCAATAATTTTTACTAAAGGTAAATTAAGTTCACAGAAAAGTAATTTATAGAATCTACTTTTTTCTTTCTCTTTTTAAAAATCAAGACAACATCTGATCTCCTGTTATCTTCAGGGAGCTTTCCCTTCTCCACAATAGTTAGCAACTCAGTAATTATATCTACCAGGTTTTTCAATAGTCTAGGATGCAATTTATTTGGACCTGCTTACTTGTACATTTCAAGATCAATGCAAAGCTTTCTTACTATGTCCCTACTTATTTTGGTTTTAAGTTTCCATTCCCATATAACTATTTTTATTCTGTCTTTATTAGTCCCAAGATTATTGTTTTCAATTGAGGAAATAGAAGAAAAATGAAAGTTGAGTCTTTTTGCCTTCTATTATTATCCCATCCACCATGAGTAACCTGTCTTTGATAGTTTTCTCCTCTATATCTTTAAATGCCCTTCTGTTGTTTTTAATTTTCCTCCCTGGTCTCAGATCATCCTAAGCTTTAACGTTCTTCACAAGATTCTAGCACAATGGCACTTATATTCATCTTCTAGTACATGCCCTTGCTTCGTGCTGGGGCATGGGACCCTGCTGAAAGGGAGTACAGAGTACAGAGGCCACCTTGACCTGTGGTGCACAATAAGTTTCCTGCCACATTACTGAATCGTCCTTGTTGAGTAAGGAACACTGGTGCATGACATGGGAATGGGTTGAGCCTGAGAGTCACAGCTATGAGCAGCTTGCTCATATGAGCAGCTATGATGTGGCTGGGTCGGCTCTCCTCCCATTGGTAGATACCATGCATATATAATGCCCACGAGCTGCGTCTCTGAATGGTGATTGGGGATTGCCTACTGTTAACGCGCTGATCACGCTTGCAAAACTGTGTATCAACAAGGCTGTACGGCATAATAAACTGGAGCTCTTTTCACACCCTATGAGTTCATTCATTTTGCTCTGAGATCAAAGGGCTCATACAAGGTGAGCTCTTAAAAGACAGCTGCAACAGCTTCTATTTTCTACAAATGATTATTTAAAATCTGAGAATGAATAAATGCAATAGTAACCACAGCAATGTAAGTGAAGACTGTCTAAAGTTAAAAAAGATCAACTTACTCAAGTATAATGGATAAAGTATCAACTTATTCAAGTTAAAGCACATATATTCCTTTCTGGTTGTAAATAGTAATGAGCAGAATTGAAAAATAGTATGCACTATTGATCACAATCATTCAGTGTGTCTTACTTAATTGTTTTCAAGGAATGTACTTTGTGGAGATTTATTTTCATGTTGGTTGGTATATCTGTTCTACTCCATCCCCCAAAAATATAAATAAAAATAAGATAAAATAGCAAAATATTATTTTAAAAATTCTACAGCTCCTCTTAGCAACCTCTTCAACTTAGCACTTACAAGTTTGTGGATGCTGGATGAAAACTGAATGATATCTTATATGTTGTTTTACTAGTTTGTAGAGGGATTTCCTTGACCATCTCCCAGTTCCAGATCACTGGTTAAGATTCTCAAAGCAATGTTACTAAACATCAGAACTGAAGGAAGAAGGAATTATATGGTTGTTGCAACTTCAAGGTGGACTCTCCAGGCCTAAGCCTAAGGGTACAAAGTAACTTAACAGATATATAATAGGATAAAACTTCCTTAGCTCTGTTTAATCTCAGATAAGAGTCATAGTTATCTATCTTTAACAGCCAATTATAACCAGGTTCAGGATTAAACATATGAGACATTCCTATTCAAAAAGGAAATAAAACCATGAGGAAACTGAGTCAAGAGGCTCCTGGCATTACCTTTGAAAGCCATTCATCTTCCACTTAGGCAGTTCTCAAGTCACACTCTCTTTGTGCAGCTTCTGTCCTATCTCTTAAATGGTGGATTACTGCTATAATGATAATTCAGAGAATTATCTCTGAATTCAAAATAAAATTCAAATTACAGTCTCAGGATGTATTGCCTCAATCATCAAATTTCACTAATCATAATTTAGGTAGTTATTATTATTATTATTTCTCATATTATTTCAATAACAGATGGTCAACAATAGAAAGTTTACCAGACCTTTAAAAAATCACAACATTTTTTTTTCTTTTTTTCCCCACTTTCTCTAGTTTGAGCTTAGTATAAAAATCATTAGACATTAAGGAAATAATCACATCCTGGAATTATGCATAGATCTATCACAGTTTTAAATGTCCTACAAGCAGTTGAAATGACTTGACTTCAGGAGAGTGAGAGAGATGTGAGTATGTTACTTATAACAGATGAAAAAGATGGAGAATGAGAGAATAAGAGAGAGAGACAGAGACAAAGAGGCAGAAGCAGAAGCACAGAGAGAGAAAGATAGGGACAGAGAGACAAGAGAGAGACAGAGAAAGGCAAGGAGAGACAGGGAGACAGAAACAGAGTCTAAGAAGGAGGAGGAGGATGAAGAGGAAGAAAGGAGGGAAGAAGAGGAGGAGGAGAATACAACACAGAATAGAGCCTGAGAGTATATCCACATTAGTGGAAATGATATGGAAATAAACCTTCCAAGAAGATTAAGAAGGAACCATCAGTTAAACAGGGGAACCAGGAAAGAGTAGGCCTTTGAAAAACAAGAAAAGATAGTATCCAGGAAGAAAAAGTGATGGGTAGGGTCAAATATTATAGAGAAATCAAAAAGAATAAAGACTTAGAAAATATCAAATTAGGCAATTAAGATTATTGGAACTTGGAAAAGGAGTTTGAATTGTTGAATCATCATCTAGGAAACCAGATTATAAAAGATTAAGAAGTGAATGTGAAGAGAGAAATAGAGGTGATGAGAAGGGACAGATTTTTTTTTATAAGTTTGAGAAAGAAAAAAAGAGATATAGATGATAGTTTGAGGAGATGGTAGAGTCTACTTAAGGTTTTTAAGGATGGTAGGGGAGGATGTGGCCATATTTGAAGATAGTGGGGAAAGACTCAGTTTAAGTCATTTAAGTCAATTACCTACAAAACACATATGAATGAAGATGTTATCTGCATCGAGAGAAAGCATTGGTATCATTTTTAGGGCAGGAATGGGCAAGAAGGAAGAAAAAGAAAGTAGTAGCACAAAACTATTATTTATTTTTAAAGGAATAGCAAGTTGTACACAATAGATTTGCAGTTTACATACAACCATCTTTTCCTCCTTTTCTACTATGTCATAGGAATGCTGGTTTTATTTCTTAAGTTCAGAATAAAATAAATAAAAGTTTCAAAAAAGAAATAATTAGTTGATTAGGAGAGATAACAGATTAGAGAGGTAGAGATAATAATAGTAGGAGCAATCTGCTGGAGAAAATGGACAAAAATGGGATTAAGGGAAACTGTGGAGGGATTGGCCTTAGACATTGTCAAAGACTAGAATAAAGATAGAGAAAATCAGAAATGCTTGAAGGGTTTTGAGTTGAAGAGAAGACAAGAAGGAACTCACAGTGAATAGCCTAAATTTTCAGGAAAGTAAAAGGAAAGTTCTTTATTGAGCAGGAAGGAGAGAGAGAGTTTAGGGGAGAATTGAGAAGAAAAGAACAGGTTCTGCAGGGTATTGGAATAAGGATTCAATTATATAAACAAAAGACCTAGAGAAAAAGGGAATGAATCTAGAGTTATTTAGTCAGTCTTACAATGCTCTAAACTATTGTCTTTTATCATTCCCAGTTATAGTTTCCTCATTTTTTTTTGAGAATAGTGTGAACATGTTTTTTTGTTTTGTTTTGTTTTGTTTTTTACTAGCATTATCACTACCACCAACTTTGTCATGAAAAAAACAAAACAAAAGCAAACCTCAACAATCCTTCAAACCCCTCAAAACAATATAGACTTCTAGGTCTCAGAAAGAAAAATACTATTATTTTAAAGTTTTCCAAAAAAGATGAACTTGTTTGTTTTTAACTGTGGTAAAAGTCTTTAAAAAAGCAAGTTTAAAGTTTTAAAAAAGAAAGACCAAAAAAAAAAAAATCTCCTTTGCTTCATGGTCAAATGCAAATAAGGATAACCACAACCACAACCAATCAGAACTAGATTTTACCGATCTTTTTTTTTTAATTGAATTTACAAATGTGTCTTTGCTCTGCCCAGTAGCTCTAAAGTAATGAAAAAGTGGCTACTGCATGAAACAATCTCTCTCAAGACTTTAAAAATCCTTAGAAAACATCTCACAGGTGGGAGAAGGCTTGGTACATTTCAGTGTCTGGATTTTTGAAATGGAAGAAACAACTTACCTGACCTATCTGGATAACTACGCTTCTAGCCAAGCCCCTGACTTTGAGGATGACCACTTGCATGTCTTGTATACTTCTGTCTTTCTTCCCATCTTCTACACTGCTGTATTCATTGTCGGTGTTGTGGGGAACCTGATCCTCATTGGAGCTTTACATTTCAAACGGGGAAGCCAAAGACTGATTGACATATTTATCATCAACCTGGCTATCTCTGATTTCATTTTCCTTGTTACACTGCCACTGTGGGTGGATAAGGAGGCATCCTTAGGGATATGGAGGACTGGCTCATTCTTGTGCAAAGGAAGCTCTTACATCATTTCAGTCAACATGCACAGTAATGTCTTCTTCTTGACCTGTATGAGTGCTGAGCGTTACTTGGCCATCATGTACCCCTCTGCATCCAGAAAATTCAGAAGGAAAGACTGCACTTATGGTATCTGTGTCATTGTCTGGTTTATCTCCTGCCTTCTAGGGTTGCCTACTCTTTTGTCCAGGGATCTCACAATGATCGAGGGCAAACCCTATTGTGCAGAGGAGCCAGCCACTCTCTCTAAACATGCCTGGGCCCTAGTGTCCTTAATTTTCACTTTTTTTGTTCCCTTGCTGAGCATCTTGACTTGCTACTGTTCTATTGCAAGGAAATTGTGTGTGTACTATCAGCAATCGGGAAAACATAATAAAAAGCTGCAAAAGTCCATCAAAATTATCTTCATTGTAGTGGCAGCCTTTGTCAGCTTCTGGCTACCTTTCAACATCTTCAAGGTTTTATCTATCATCTCTGGACTACAAGAAGAACCTTTCTTTTCCTCAGCCGTCCTCCAAGTGGGCATGGAGGTCAGTGGTCCTTTGGCATTTTCCAACAGTTGCATTAATCCTTTTATTTATTATTACTTCGATGGGTATATACGGCGAGCTATTATCTGCTGTCTCTGTCCTTGTCTAAAGAATTCTAACTTTGGGAACAGCACTGAAACCTCAGACAGTCACCTTAGTAAAATCTTTGGAAACTTCATTCATGGAGAAGATTTTTCTAGAAGGAGAAAGCGTTCTGTATCTCTGTAAAAGTAAGGGAGTGAAGTATTTTTAGAAAGTTATTTTTTGTTTTGTTTTTGTGTGTTTGTTTTTAGTGGGGGATGAGGAAAGGAAGATTAAAATGGTTTATCAGGAAAAAAGAAGAAAGGAGAAGAATGTTGAGGAGAAAATTCTGACAGCATTTTACAAATTTAAGGATGAAGAAACACAAAGGTTTGGATTCAGGAAAACCATTGCATAAGGGAGAAAAAGATATGGATGTGATTGGATCAGTTGTTATTTATTCCAGTGGCCTATCTTCTTGTTGACCTTTGTTGATCAAGTGCATAACTTAGTAAGACTTTATTATTCTTGGACTCTTGAGCAATGGGTCCTCCTTGATACAATCCCTTAAAAGTGTTTTGTGATATACTTTTAGCCTCTTTTTCTTTCCTAAGAATTATCTTACCTCTTTGCCTATTGTACTTCTACTGGACATACACTTTGAGAAAATGAATATGTTTGAGCCACTAACAAATATGGTTACAATGTCTGGAATTAGTTTTATATAGTACCTGTTCTCAGTTTTTTCTTAGACCCAAATCAAAATTCTCACTCTAATTGGCTTCTTTTTGTCCTTAGTTCTTTCTCTAAGGTCATAAAGTGAGTGGGAGTCAGGGAGGGTGGAATCAGGTTGAACTGAAAGGGGAGGGGTGTGGTAAAAAGGAATAAGAGAGAAAAATATTTTTTTAGTCTTTCTAATTATTGACAGCCCCACCCTCTCCTAGGAAATGTCTTGAATTTACTATCTTTTCTAGTCCTGCTGGAGTCTATAAGTATTTGATTCAGTATTTGGTTCAAGAAAGCAAACACAAGTTATTTTTCATCCTTAGAAAGAGATCTGGCTACTGATCAGAGAGATTGATAGAAGGGTATTTTAATGATATTTTAAATAAATGTTTTTAATGGTGTTTTGTGATATGTTTCATGCTCTCTCATTAACAGTAGTTCCATAAATGAATGTTTTAACGTTCTGTAATTATATGGCTTGAATAACATAGGTGAGCAATGTAAAACATGACTAACAATGTAATTGGTGGAGCTTGTATTTCTAAATTAAATCTAATGTCATGAATGCCTTATATTTAAACTAAAATCCTAGGATCACTCTTTTATATAGTATCATTCATCATGTATAAATACCATTTGAAGATATAGTCTATTTGTGTAAGTTGTTCTATGCTGTGCTACAAAGGAAAAAGAATGGTTTTTAAAAACATTACTGATCTTTAATATATAAGATAGGGTCTTTGTCTTCCTGATCAGAATATTAACAGATATATATTTTCAAAATGATATTTCCAGTCACTGATTTTTTCATTGAATTTTAAAATACACGTTATGTGCTATCATTTGCAATAGTTTCGGAAAGGAATTTTATAACTTGCCTTTAATAAAGAGTCTTTAATTCCAGAGAAATCTTTTTTTTTAAGTCACTCTTTCTCTAGCATAAGATGCTACAGAAAAAACATGTAGTAAATTAATCAATATACAATGATGATTATAGAAGGAACTTTAATATACATATTTTTTGATGTTCAATTGTATCTGTGCTTTATTTGGGTTTATCTTGAAAAAGATATTGTAGTAGTTTGCCATTTCCTTGTACAATTTATTTTACAGATGAGAAAAAGGAAGCAAATGAAATTAAATGACCTGTCCAGGGTCATACAACTAGTGTCTGATTCGTACTCAAGGCATCCTGATTCTAAGCCCTGAGCTCTATTCACTTCATCACCCTAGCTAACCAGCCCTTATATAAGGAAGGAATTTATCTAATTATCTACAACATCAAATGTCCTAGGAAAACTGGCAATTAGTCATAGACTATAGAAATATAGAAACTAAAACAAGAAAAGATAATAGAAATGAAGTCCATATAAAAGAAAAGAACTTCATTTTAACAAGTAGATCAGTTTAATATCTTTATCTTACTGACATTCCAATAACCATGGGGAAGGATGGAAATCCATTTTATAGATGGAGAACCCCTTATTGATAGTAGTTTTTGTTGTTGCTTTTTGCGTTAGTTAATTTGCTTTTATTGTAGCTTTATACTAGGAGGTGAATATTTCATTTGGTAGCTTACTATGCATAGCCTACTCATAAAATTCTTAAATCTTCAAGTTTTTTGTTATATCATTCAATTTCAGATTCCATATATAAGCTTCATCCAAGTTTGAAAAAAAATACAAATGAAAAATTAGAAGCATTATCATCAGGAAATAGTTTTTCCATTTACCAGGATATTCAAATGATACTTAGTCACAGTATCTGTTATTTCCTCACATAATTAATTATTTATCTTTTAAAAGATATTTGCCTGGATAGTTTTCAAAATCCCTCACCAATAGTTTGATTTGGTTCCATATATTTAAAAAATCAACTTTGAGGATGTGAATTAAAAGGTTCATGAATGAAGGTATTTATTTTTCCTATGAAAACTCCATATTGACATCACCATTGTATACACGTCCTAATGTTAACTATCAACATAGAGTTGTGACATATCCCTGCTGCACTAATTGTGCATGCAAGAATCCCAACAGAATATACTAAAATAACCATTAATTCAGTAAAAATAAACCAAAGAAATCAATCGAACAAGTTGATTGTCTGAATTGCTCAGTTATTTGATTGGACTGACTTGTCAAAATAATCAAGGTATTGATGATTATGGATATGGGTCTCAAAAGCTGAGGAATATCTCCTTTATAATTTCAAACAGTCCATTAGTCACAAGTACCATACATAGATTAATTTTATTTCTACAAACTATTTTCTAATGCAATAGTGTTAGCAATATAGTTTTATTATGAAATAATTTCTGTGATGAAATGTAAACTATGTTATAGAATACAACATTTTGGAATCTGGTAACTTTTAAAAAAACATTTTTTTGGTCAGCAATTATTTTCTTAAAGATAGTTTTTCAACTTTGCAGTTAAACTATTCTCAGGAGGTTTCACCTCATTAGGGGAATTCCCCTCATTGTCTT
>JAJPUD010003111.1:88845-128369 GCA_023553655.1 Myrmecobius fasciatus | reverse complement strand
TAATAAGAGAACTGTTAGTGTCAAAATGATGCATAATGCTAAAAATTTTTTATTAAAAATAGCTAATAATAACAGCTAACATTTATTAAGAGCCTGCTATATGCCAAGAAATGTACTGGTACTTTACAATTATTTCATTTGATCCTCACATCTCTGGAAGATAGGTGCTATTATTATTCCCATTTTTATAGATTAAGAATCTGAGGCAAACAAGTTGTTGGAAACACTTGCCCAGGTCACATATAATTTATCTGAATATGAGCACCCCAAATTGTTATTTGCCAATAGCCTTTCTAAATATGCAAGCATCTGGGTTCTAGGCCTGTCAAAAAATATAATAAAATAATACAAAACTATGCTTTAGGAACTTAGCTAAGTTACTTAATACCTTTGACTTCAGTCTTTTGTAGCGTTTCCACTTCTACAAATTCTCACATTTTAGAATGTGAGACCATTGAAGTTTTTACTCTATTGACAAAAGACATAAATACTGATGGGAGAAATTCAGAAAAAAGTCTGGATGCATGAAATACTCTTAGAGCAAAGTATAATGGGAGCATTTGGAAGTAAAATAGAGAAAATTAACATTATTTTCATACTGAAGAATAGTCATATTCATGAGATATTTTTTATTTATTCATTATTTTATTTTTAATATTTTAAGTGGGGAAAAATGACAAGTTTTTCTTTCAGTTTCCCCCCTAATTTACATCATTTTGGACACTCACATTTATTAGGAAACTGAGGAAAGTTAGACCAAATCAAATGTTCTTCCAACATTTTTTTGTGTGTCATTAACCCATTGAGAATTAGGTCAACTGGGAGTAGCTAGGTGTTGCAGTGGACAGAGCACCAGCCCTGAAGTCAGGAGTACCTGAATTCAAATCTGGTCTCAGACACTTAACACTTCCTAGCTATGTGACCCTGGGCAAGTCACTTTATCCTAATTGCCTCAGGGAAAAAAACAAAAAGAGAATTGGGTCAACTCAGAGACCTCCAAAAAATGTTTTGAATTGCATAAAATAATATACATAAGATTACAAAGGAAACAAATTATATTAAAATACAGTTTTCCTAACACTAAAAAAAGAGAACCACTAGTTAATATCAAATCTTTTCTCACCTTGACATAGAATTCCTATAAATTCCTATCAATCATTTGAAATTTTCCACACATTGTACTTTTAAATTCCTAGTTATATAAAAACTATTATCAGCGGAAAGACTTTCATAAAGAAATGCGCCATTTGGCAATGGATGAAAGGTAATAAGCCATACATTTTAAAATTTATAAACATTTCTAGCAAGCAAACACTCTCTCCCCCCCCCCCACACAACCCCACACCCACACACAACCATCACCATCACCACCACCACCACCCCACACTATTAGAGCCATTTTCAGAGGAAAACTAACCTGGTTTATTTTTTCCCCCAATTTTCTCCATTATTTCAATCGCAAAGAGCCAAATTTTGGTTAGATGAACAGAGGCAGATCTCCCTACTAGACAGGAAACTATGTTCGTGACTGAATATAAAACGTGCCTAGAGGGTCACAAGTTAATTTCTAAATTGATACGGAAAATTCAATATGAAAGTGAGTTGAATGAAAGAAACCTTCCTCTGTAATTCATTTTGACTACCCAAACCATCCTCCTCTGTAACAGTATCATAAGCTAGCAATGACTTGCATAATCTACATACCACAGAGAAAAAATTAATTCCCAGTAATTTTTAGTCACAAAAGCCACAAAGTGACAAACACTCTTTCCATCACAATGAATTCAAACCTTGCTGATATGACTAGACTTTTACAGTTGCTATTCACTGGCAAGGGGACAGACTTGTCTAAGGAGAACCAACAGGAAGGAATCAGAGAAAATAAATCTCACTGCCAGAACCTTTAATACTATTGTCAAATGGATCTACCCTTTTACCCTTTTCCAATCAAGGACTTTTGGTTGGATTATCCCTATATATACAGTTAGGTCCTTTCAGAATAGCAATATGTCTTGTTTTTATCAGGTCTATTTAGATACTAAATAATAACAACATAGGTTATTTTTCCAATGTAAGTGCAAATACATACAAAGAAATTACAGTTCCAATAGATTGCTCTCTTTTTTTTCATATGATAGATGTTGGAAAAGATCTCAGAAAATATACTTGTCACTCCTAAAATCCAGAATTATAACTGAAGTGGGGTGATCTTTTGACCCTTTGATCCAGGACATCAAAATTTTTAGGGAACGCCAGTACTTATATATCTTCAACAGTTTTGAAACAGCTGAGCTAAGCACGTTGCTAGCAACAATTACTTAAAATAATATATATATATCTATATCTATCTATCTATCTATCTATCTATATATATATATATATATCAAATGATCTTACTCCTCTTCATGCTCAGCTCTCTAAGTGGGCTGCTCCTAGACCTGGGCCTGCTTTGCACCACACACATGTTTCTGTCCACTCTAAAAGAGGTCTCAAGGCATTTCAGGGGTATCATTTGATGGAACTTTGTGTTTCAGCATTCTTACTGGGAATGCTTCCAGTTTATCCCCATTACATATAATACTTTTCTGATGGATTCAGATAGATGTTATTTATTGTTTTAAGAAAAACTCTATTTATTCTGATGTTTTCCAGTGTTTTTATTTTAAGGAATGGGTGCTGCATTTTGTTAAATGGAGCATCATTAATGTTTACACCCTTAACAAAGCTTGTCTTCAAAAAGTCTTCAAATGCCAGGATGCTTTTTGTGAAAGTGCTAAAATATTAGAGATGGTTCTGAGGAAATTTTCAAAAAAATATCCTAAGCCTATTAATTTGTCTTAAAAATGAAATTTATATTCATATTATTTACAACCTAAAGATTCTTAAAATATGTCAATTCATTTAGCAACTTCTATCTAAATATTTCTCTGGAAATCTGATTTTTGTTTTCTGTTTTGTTTTAAATTTTTGTTTTTTATTGGGCCTCTGACTTTAATGAGTAAGTAATTCATTTACCATATTTAGTAATTTTTAAATGTTCTAATCTTATAATTCTGATTTTTATTTGGTAACACCCATAATTCTTTTTTTTTAATTAAAACTTTTTATTTCCAAAACATATGTATGGGTAATTCTTCAATATTAACCCTTACAAAGCTTTCTGTTACAAATTGTTCCCCCCTACTCCCCACCCCTCCCCTAGATGGCAGGATATCCACTACATGTTAATTATGTTAAAATACTTGACAAATTGAATATATGTATACATATTTTCACACATCATTTTTGTGCAAGAAAAATCATATCTACAATAAAGAAAAATCAGAGAAAGGAAACAATGCAAGGAAACATCAATAGAGAGCATGAAAAGGTTATGTTGTGGTCCACATTTCACATCCCTCTCTCTGGGTGTATATGGCTTTCTTCACTGAACAATTGGAAGTGGTTTGAAACATTTCATTGTTGAAGAGAGCCATGTCCATCAGAATTGATCATCATATAGTATTGTTGTTGCCGTGTATAATGATCTCCTGGTTCTGCTCATTTCACTCTGCGTCAATTCATGCAAGTCTCTCCAGGCCTCTCTGAAATCATCCTGCTGGTCATTTCTCACAGAACAATAATATTCCATAACATTCATATACCATAATTTATTCAGCCACTCTCCAATTAATGGGCATCCATTCAGTTTCCAGTTTCTAGCCACTACAAAAAGGGCTGCCACAAACATTCTTGCACATGTGGGGCCCTTTCCTTTTTTTATGATTTCTTTGGGATATAAGCCCAGTAGAAACACTGCTGGGTCAAAGAGTATGCACAGTTTGATAACTTTTTGAGCATAGTTCCAGATTGCTCTCCAGAATGGCTGGAACCATTCACAGCTCCACCAACAATGCATCAGTGTCCCAGCCTTCCCACATCCTCTCCATCATTCATCATTATCTTTTTCTTTCATTTTAGCCAATCTGACAGAACACCTATAATTCTTGCCAAATTCTGAATCAAGACATATAATAATATTTCAAATTTCTAAGACACAGTTATGCTTATACACTGACTAAAACTGCAAAATTGTCTACTTATAGCTAATATTAAAAAGAGTTCAAATAGCACAAGAGGTTACCATGACAGATTTCACTCTAGTTCTATTATATCAGAATAAATACGTTCCTCAAAACAAATGTGTCAGGTACATTTAAGGATGTCATGTGAATTCTTGATATTTTCCAGTGTTTTTGTGAATTGTTAATTTACAAGTTTCGATGACTAGCTCTTCCTCCTCCTCCCATTCCCATGTCACTGTCTAAGTCAATCAGTCAACAAGCATTTATTAAGCACTTACTATGAGTCAGACACTGTACCTGAAAGTTGAGATATAAAGACAAAAATAATCTTTATGCTGAAGGATTTTATAGTTATACCTTCCACACTGTTATTTTCTCCATCTATATCATAGGTCAGCATAAGAAATTAAATGGAAATATTTGGAGAGTTTTGCAGAAATTGTATTCAATATGCAAAGATAAGCAGATGTCACATAAAAAGTTTAGAAATTATAAATGAATAAAATATGTATATGGTATTGTAAATAGCTACATGTTTTATTTTTTAATACCATAATTTTCTAGTACAACAGAAGGACCAGAAAATTTTATGTAGATTTTCCAGATTGCTGGTTTACCACATCCCTAACCCCTGTGACATGGAAGGGATAACTGTGCATTCTAGTATCTGAGGGGACCTCCCACAGAAGGCAGAATTTGGGCTGACCTTCGAAGTAAGCCTGCAATTCTAAAAAAGCAGAGGTGAAGAGAAAGATCATTTCTAGCATGAGAAAAAGTCAATGAAAAGTTATGGAAATAGGATATGGAAAGTTGTGTGTGAGAAACATGAAGAAAAAAGCATGGTATCATAGAGAGGTCTCAGTATGGCTTAGCACTAAAAGAGACTTTAGGAACCATTAAACCCAGGGCTTTAATTTAAGGACAGAGAAATTAAATGATTTGTCCAAGGTTACACAGCCAGTAAGTTATATATGCAGGCTATGAATCCAGGTCTTTTTGATTCCAAGTCTTGAATATTATAGTACACTGCCTCTAAGCCTGAGGATTTAAGTTCATATCATTTTGAAATGACATGTAAAATGATCTTTTGATGAACAAAATTATTTCTAGAAGTAGTCGGTAATTCTTTGTCACTCAAGCTAAATCTTTTTCCACATTAGAAGTACTTTGATTTGTTCTGGAGTTTAGTTTAAACCAAATTTATATTGGTTAAACCAATGTAAATTAAACTAAATTTAAACTAAAAATACATATTTTGAAGTGGATTTTCATCTATCTGACAAAGCTGATGTGTGGAAAGAGCTTTGTAAATTGTGAATAGAGCATTGTGCTTGGAGTCAGGAAGAGTTCAAATCTGGCCCCAGTCACTTAATAGCTGTATGATTTTGGGGAAGTAATTTAATTTTTCTTCCTCAGTTTCCTCATCTGTAACATGTGGATGATAATAGAACCTACCTCCTAGGGTTGTTGTGAGTATTAAGTGAAATAGTATCTGTAAAGCTCTTATCAAGTCTGAAAACATCATGTAAATAGTAGCTATTTTTATTAAGGCATCGCATACATGTTATTACCACCTCCATCAATAATGATAATAATAATTCTGTCCCCTAATAAATAAATATAAAAATAAAACATAGTAAGTTTTCAATATATTGAATAACTACACTCAGACAGTGATTTAGTGGATGATGCCCTTTATTATTACTCTTATTTGATGGCAAAACCAAAACTATTCAGAAAAAGAGCAGATAAAGGGGAGGATGAAACTTAGCTTGTGGTTTTAAACTTATCACAAAAATATAGATTATATGTTGTCTCTGAGGGATGATGGCTACAGCAAATTATTTCTAGTGAAAATGTTGTCCCTGTTGTAACTCTGCCTAGTTCAAAATTTGAAAAAAAGAGATTATCTTTTGAACCGAAACCTGAGCTTTGGCATCTTGTATAAGGGTTGGGACTTTAAATTACAACCTCACACATTGGAAAATATGCCTCATCTTAAAGGTGCTTTTCTTAGACAACAAATTTTGAATCTCATTGTTGGATTTTTAGATTCTCAAACTTTGCCTTATGATACTTAATTTATTCTCTTTGGTTGAATTATTCTTCACTCACACATTGGCCCTGATGCTTCTCATAAATAATAATCCTATAATTTTTAGGACTACCTTAGTCAGCTCTATAAGGACATAATTTGAGAGCCCTTGAACCATATATAATAATCATTTTAATTCTAATATTATAATTATTAGATAATATTAGGACAGTATAATTACAATAACAATGTTACAATATTATAATTTATTCTAATGACACTAATGTACAGGTCGATTGGTATGCATCTTTGGTGTATTTTTCTGAATGCAAATTTGTACTAAATATCAAGTCTACTGTAGACTTTAAATCATATAAAACACAGGCTATTTTTCTAGATAATGTGAATGTGTGCAGAGTAACTACATTCCCAAGGAATATGAAGTAAATGAACTCTTGTTTTTATACTACTGGCACAAAACTAGATTTCAGAAAACATTATATTTGTTACTTCTGTGAGGGAAATTGAGAATCATAACCAGAGTGAGGTGAGTCCTTTTCCTTGGGATATCAATATTGAGAGGGAATTGTTAGTACTTATACTCATTCAACAGTTTATTAGCAAGAATATTTAATTAAAATATGACACAACTAGATTGTTTTCTCCTCCCTTCCCCATGGAGAAATATCATATATCATCAGTTCCAGCAAAATTAAAACCTGAGAAAGTGATCTTTTTGCAAAAATGCTAAAATCATTATAGATAGTTCTGAGGAAATTTTCAGAAATATGATAAACCTTTTAATTTATTTTAAAAATTAAATTCAAAATTATATGGTTGACAACCTAATTAATAAAATTAAAGTCTTTAAAATGTCGATTCACTTATCAACTTTTCTCTAAATATGTCTAAAATCTGATTTTTGTTTTCTGTTTTATTTTTAATTTTTGTTTTTTATTGGGTCTTTGACTTTAATGAGTAAGTAATTTATCCACTATAATTGGTCACTTAAAAATGTTGACAATTCTACAATTCTGATTCTTTTAATTTGCAACCTAATATTTCTCATTTCTATTTCTGAATGGAAGCCAAATAGTACAATAAAGGGAAAAAAAAAAAACACAGCATGTAGAGTCAGTACCTGGATTCAAATCCTGCTTCTGAAACTATCTACCTGTGTGACCATGCGCCAGTCTCATAATCTTTCTAAATTCAAGTTTTCTCATCTGTGAAATGAAGTAATTGGGGTACATAGACTGAGATTTCCAGCTCTATATCCTTCTTCTTATGAGTACATTTTGCTTTAAATCTCCATTCTTTATCTTTTCTTTATCTCAAGTATTTTAACTTAAGAAATGCTATACTTCTAAACCTTCCAATATTGACACTTTCTGGAAGAGCATGAGCTAACTCTAGTCTTATGGGAAAATACATTCAAGTAATTACTTTGTAGGTTCTTTTAGTGGCTCCAGGGATACCACATGATTTTCCATGTCTATTTCTGTCAGTTTTATTTTGGCAAAACAATTATAGTAGAATCTGACTGAGCCACATTTCATTTTTCTATCATTTATTCTTCATTTATTAAGATTATAGAAAATAGAGGAGAAAAATAAGGGAAAAAAGCAGGAATTGGGCTATTATTTTATTGAAAATATGTGGCAATCAATCCATCAACAACTTATTAAGCACCTACTGTTATGCACTAGGAAAACAAATAGGGAGTGAAACTATCCTCATTCTTGATGAGCATTCCTCAGACAATCTACTAATATTTAGTTGCTTTATTTTTTAGGAATAAGAAGGTGATCTTCCTTCATGGCAACTTATAATGATTTGCATAGTCAATAAGGCTCTTTATCTTGTGCACCAAAATATACTTAATAGGTGGAGGATGCTTTTATTGCAACTTTTCTACAACAAGAATTTACAAATCAATCAAACTTCCCCCATATTTTGTCCATGCTCACTCAAAGGAAATCACCCACATTAAAGAAATGGTGAAGTTATGACATAGTTTTAACCAGAAAATGATCTCTGTTTTAGTGTTGATATGGGATTGAGTAAGAAATGTAGTTACAACTTGTGTGTATGTGTGTGTGTGTATTTGTATTTGTGTATGCAAATCCCAAGGATTTGCTCCAATCACAGATTTCCTATTTTATAGAATCATAGATTTACATTTGGAAAGCACCTTAGAAGCCCTGAAATCCAACCATTTTATTTAACAAATGAGGAAGCTGAAGCTGAGAGAGGTTAAGTGACTCATACAACGAATAAATACTTGAAGCATGATTTGAATTTGTTTCCTTGACTCCAAGTCTAGTGCTCTACACACTGCCAAAGATCTCTGCTACCCCAGAAATTAAACCTAATCCCCACTATTAGAAGCCTAAATCCTAGATTATTACTTCTAGTAGGAGTAAATTTTACTTCAAATCTCCAGTTTTTATGTGATTTCCCCCCCTTTATCTCAAGTATATTTTTAAATCTTCTTCTAACCCAATACTTTTAAACATTTCCTGAAAAGAGCATAAGCTAACTAGTCTTAGGGGAAATTCATAAAATAATTGTGTATTATATAAAATCATGTAAATATTATAAATTTTCATGAGTTTCCAGATTAAACACTCCTCCCAGTGTAACCCACTGCCTCTCAACTAGTACTTGGAAAGCTTGGTCTCTAGTCCTTCCTACAGTGTCATATAATATTTCAGGAGTGCTTTGATCAAGGTATGATAAAGGGACTAAATCTTCGCTGTTTTGTACACATATTCATTTTTAAACCTTTTTATTTTCACAAAAAGATAATCTTTATATTTCTAATTTTATAAGATTAAAAAAATCATCTCAGAAGCTCTTTATTTTACCATGAACTATTTCATTTTGAACTTATTTAGGAAAAGATTACAGATCTGGAGCTGTGAACCAATTCTGTAACCCTGTTCCAGTGCTAATATCCGTATGATCTTGAGTCCATTTCCTTATTTGTAAAATGAAAAGGTTGGATTGCATCACTTCTGAGATCTTGTCATCTTTTTCTTGATACCATGATCTTTTTAAATATATAACTTTTTAAAACATGTTTTCATACAAATTTAGTTATCTCCCAAAATATAGAACATTCTAAAAAGATTTTGTTGAAAATCATATGTGTGTGTGTGTGTACATCTCTCTCTATATATGAGATACATAGATATAAACATAACATATATAATGTATGTACATATTTACATATGCATAAGTATATATTTATACATCTATATTAAATAGCTAGTTAACATTTATGTAGTGCCTAATATGTGCTAGGCACTGTACTAAACACTTTACAAATTTTTTGTCACTGATACCACAACCCTGCAATGAAGGTGCTATCATTACCCCCATTTTTTAGTTGAGGAAATTGAGGCAAGCGGATTTTAAGTTACTTGCTTAGGATCATAAAAACTAGTGTTTTATTGAAATTGGAACTCAGGTCTTCCTGACTCCAGGATCAGTGCTCTACCGACTGGGCCTCATAGATATGTAGTTATATTTGACAAATAACCATCACCATAGATCACAGTTAGGTTTTGTATAATACAGATTTTGGGGGAAAAGGTGTGGTCTTCATTTGCATCAACATGGCAGCTGGAAGTTTTAGTATCTCTTTCAGAAGCATAATATGGAAAGAAAAATACTTAAACTGAATGGAAAATAATATCATCAACAGGAAGAATAACACCAGAATCTTAGAGTTGTCTATTTTATAACAAAACTCAAAGATTCTTTATCATCTATCTAGAATTAGACTCAGCCATTATAGCTCTTTCTAAAGCTGTGACCCCTAATACTAAGAGAATCCAACAGATGCAGCATTATCATGATTTCACAATAACTGTTTCAACTGTTTTCAGAAAGAGTGAAGACAAAAGATTATCAAACTCATCAGTTAACTTTGCAAAACTACTAATGTTAACATACTGCTCAGAATTGAGCATTACAAAAATACAGAAATAACAAAGGGTACAAAAAGAGCCTTTTTACTAAAATATTTAACATCTATTTAGTTCAGAGGTTCTGAACCTTTTTATTTTTTTTGTTTTGTTTTTATCACAACTTCTCAAAATAATGTTTTAAAAATGCATAAAATAAAATACACAGTCTTTAAAGTAAACTAATATTGAAGTACAAATGTTTTATATATATAATATGATATGGCATAGCATAATATACCATAGTATACTAAAACATATGCATCTATCCATCCATTCATGTATGTATGTGTATATCTATATCTCTCTATTTATATATATATATATGTTTAAAGATATAGTTTAAGATATATAGTTCACATATATAAATATACACATATACCTATACCCATCTATAGCTATCTAATTATCTACCTATTTATAATATTTCTGGACCCCAAGTTAAGAACCTCTGATTAAGCCTGTGGAATGCTGAACATTTAAGTAACTATTTAAGTAACTATATTCTAAAAAAAAATCACTAGGCAGGAAAAACTTGATTTGAACCTTCTTTCTGTCACTCCTATTATGTTTCCTTGGACAATTCCTTTAAACTCTCTAGGTTTCCATTTCCTCATTTACAAAATAAGGATAGTTTAGAATAGAGAATTTTCCAACTGTCTTCCAGATCTAATATTCTATAAATTCATAGATTTATTTGTAGATGATCCTTAAACATCTATTAGAATGTTTATAATGACCAGGTGTTCTAAAATATAGATTCTTATCTTTTAACAATAGCAAATGACATATCCTTAGGAAGCCTCCCTTGGAGACAATGAAAACTTCCTAAGTAATTTACTCTCATAATATGAGAATGGAAAGCAGATGATATTCAAGTGAAAAAGAATAGGTATCATTTTTCTAATTTCTCATTTCAAATGATGAGGAAAGAATTCATTTTTTAAAGTTTAAGTTTATTTCTGCCATATCTAAAAGTTTAAATCAACTCTTTAAAAATGCAAATATTGGGGGCTAATCATGCTACATCAGACTTATTATATATAATTTTGATGATAGAATTGAGATTTAAAGGTAGATCTCCTAATTGTCAGTCATTCATTTCTATACAATAAGAAGGAAGCCAAAGAGTTAGAGACAAAAAAGCTGGAACCAGTGCTGAGTCAAAGAAATGTATAATTTTCCAAACCAGCTTGACTATTAGGGAAGGAACCAGGAATTGAAAATATCCCTTTGTCTTGATCTTTGAAACAGACACAACCTTAGGAAATGGAATTCTACTCCATTTAAAACAAGTAAAATATTGGATAAGTTCTAGTTTAGGTGTTCTTAACCTTGGATTGTTGGACCTACTCCATAGAATCTATGGATAGTTTTCAGGGATTTATGAATTATGATGGGAAAAATAATTAATTTTTTCTTTTCATTGATCTCTACATTTTCTTCCATCTTAACATTAACAACAAAACATTAGTCTGAGAAACTTAGGTTTCACCAGACTACCAAAGTGATCCATGACACAAAAATGTCTCATACTCTGGATAACAACACTTATTTTTCCTCTTGGTAGTCATAACAAAAAGAAAATCCTCTTGGTGTATTTCCTTTTGCTAACTAGTTAGATAGGTGGATGAATGGTTGGTTAGACAGATGATAGGTAGATATATGTATTTAGAGCTTACTATGTGCAAGGTACTATAGATTAAGTGCTGGGGATAAAACATCATTTATTCCACTTTTGGTTATACCAAACTAGGATCCTATCTGATATCAGAAAATGGGAAAATGTTTTCTGTAGCAGAATATTGGATATCATAAGCATGTACCCAAAGAGCCACATGCTACTCCAGTGTTCTTTGCTCTGACTGAAGTGATCCCAACATGCATAGCAAATTGAGTACAATATAACCACTCTAATAGGAAAAATATAGGATTCAAATGGATTCCCCTCCAAGACTGTAGATAATACTATAATCTATTCAAGGCTTATCCATTTTTTCCCAAGTATCATCACATTCACTTTTGTGTCTTTAAACTAAATCTTTCTCCAGGCAGCTAGCTACACACAGAAGTTGGTACATGGCTCTGTAATTTACTAAGGTCATTCCCAATCCAAATTCTTACCTTCAGTCTTTTAACTTTGAGATCTTGCATCCAATGAGACCAGAAGGTTCTTATATCTTCTAGAGAAGAGATGTTAAACATGTAACTATCCCACCACATTGCTCATATGACCTTCAGGGATTTATATAGTTTTGTGGTCTGTTTCTGTTTGAGTTTGGCCCTATTCTATTTCAGTTTATCATGACAGTGAATCTGTAGCTATATTACCTATGATATGTATGCTGTGAATACTAAATTATAAATACTAAGTTAGTCAAGCTATGACCTCCCTTATTCCCAAATAGTTTAGTTGAGCACTGTCAAAATGGAAATCAATGGGTTATTATTATTCATTACTTTTTGGTACTGAAACTCTCTCCCTACCCCCACATCTTCTCCTGCTTTTCTTTCTCTCTCTGTGTTTCTGCCTGTCTCCCTCCCTCTCTCTCTCTCTCTCTCTCTCTCTCTCTCTCTCTCTCTCTCTCTCTCTTTCCCTTTCTCTCTCTCCCCCTTTCTCTCTCTCCCCCTCTCTCTCTCTCCCCCTCTCTCTCTTCCTCTCCTTCTCTCTCTCTCTCTCTCTCTCTCTCTCTGTTTCTATCTCTGTCTCTCTCTGTGTCTCTGTCTCTCTCTCTCACACACACACCTTTTATATTTACTTCTTTTTTTTGTAGTGAACATGTGATTCCATTGGTATGAAGAAATTATCTTTACAAACACAAATCAGCATAATTCATCTACAATAGTTTTAGACACTTGCCTGGGACTCTGAGAAGTGACTTGCCCAAATTCACACAACTAGTGTGTGTCAGAGGCAGAATTTGTAACTGGGTCTTTCTGATTGGGTGATTCTAGGTTTAACTGTGCAATCTTTAGGTTAACCCTATTTGCCTCAGTTTCTCATTTGTAAAATGAGCTGGAGAAGGAAACGTGAACTGTCCCAATAATTTTGCCAAGAAAACCCCAAATGGGGTCAACAAAGAATAGAAATGACTGAACAACAAAAATTCTTTTTTTCTCCAGGTTAAACATTGTCAGGTTCTTTGTCATATCCTCATGAGGCATGATCTCCTTATCTCCATAAGAATCTTTTTGATTCTTATCCCCTTCCCTTTCTTCTTTTCCTTCTCCCTGCTCTAGACACTGTATAATTTCTTAATGTCTTTTCTAAGCCAGAGTACCTCAAACTAAACACAATTTTCTAAAGGTGGTCTGACTAGGAGCTTCATGTGTCTCTTAATGAAGTATAAGATTTCATTAGCTTTGGGGGCTGCCAAAGTAGAGCTTGTAGCTTACTAAAAATCCCCAGATCTTTTTCAAATGGACTATTTTCTAGTTATTCATACCTTAACTCTTACTTACAAACTTGACTCTATTAATCCAACATGACACTTTAAATTTATTTCTGTTCTATTTCATCTTATTTGATTTGATCTGTTGTGATATTTTTTTGGATCTTGATTATGGCACTCAGTGTTAGCCATTCTGCTCAGCTTTGAGTCATCTGAAAATCTGATAAGTAGGCCATCATTTTATCTCTATGCAAGCCATCAGATAGACCAAGCAAAGACTCTTGGAGCATTCGTCTAGAGACCTGAAGATTTAGAAAAAGAATTTGAGTCTGAATTTCAAGTCAGCTATTTAACAGATATTATTAAGGGTTTACAATGTGCCAGATGCTGTGCTAAGAATGTTAGAAATGTTCTCCTATTTTGTCATCACAAAAATCATGAGAGGTAGGTGTCATTATTTCCATTTTACATGTAGAGAAGTTAAAGCAGATAGAGAGGTTAAGTGACTTACTGAGGATCACAGAGCTTAGCAAATGGCTGAAGTAATATTTGAATTCTAAGTTCTAGGATCAGTACCTAGCTCAGATCATAGAATCTTACTCTGGATCCTGGTTCTTTCACAAGCCATGTGACCTTGGTTAATACATTTATTCTTTTTGAATCTCAGTTTCCTCAAGTACAAATTGAGGTGGTCAGATTAGCCGACCTGTAAGGTCCTTTTCAGTCATGTATATATCTGGCCATTCCACCAATTCTGAATAACTCTATTATCATTTAGTCCATATCACTCCATCTTGTTTACAAGTATGGCATTTAAATAGATGATATCTTCAGCATTCTGCTGATCTCACAATCTAGTAAATGTGTCAGAAAGGAAATGAAGGTAATTTGGTATGACCTTGTCTTGCTAAAGCCACACTAGATCTTTGTGATTAGTTCTTTCTTTTCTATCAACTTGCTGACTATTCCTTTAATAATCTAACCTAGAATTTTGCCAGAAATCAGAATCAAGCTTATTGAACCATTGTTTGTAGACTCTTCTTCTCTTTTCTAAAAATATTAATAACATTCTTACCTTTCTGCCATCCTAAACCATCTCTCTCTCTCTTTTTTTCATAATCAATAATGCAGTCGTTCAAGAATGCTGTCTTTCAGTAGTATTGAGTATAGTTCATCTGAGTCTGTTGACTATCATTCATCAAGAACCAATGGGAACTCTCTTATATTCTTTTTTATATTGGATGTCAATTATTAGCTCTTTTAATTCCATCCTTTTCCAATCCAAAATCATTCTCCTTAGGAGAAAAAATTGAAATATAATAGTTGAGTTGTTCTGCTTTCTCTCTAGAATTTGTTGTCATTATCCAAGATACCCAGAGAAGTGATCCTATCCCTTCTCTGATCACTTTCTTTTCCCCAAAAATGATGAACTCAGTTCTTCTTATCTGCCTCAATTCATTCTGAGCTTTGTTCTCCTAACACCATTAGAGGATCATGTCATATTTTGATGTTCAGACTCAAACTCAAATGGCTTTATGACTTCATTGATTTGAGAGTTGTTTACAATGCAATCCATTCCTGACTATCCATCCTATGAAATTCTCATCCTTGACCACTACCACTGAAAAGTTTGTTCTAAGAAATTTGATATTAAAAAAAGTTTGCTATAATGTACTGAAGTCTTTTATTTTCTCCAAAACTCTGGAGGATACTAGTGGAACACTGATTATATCTGTCATCCCTTACAACTTGATTCTTATTTGTGTAAATCATGAATCCCACAAAATAATCAGATGTATTTGAATTCATGCTCTTTAAAGTTTTAATTATGTAAAATATGGTTACTGGTTCCAGTCTAATGAGTATATGTAGTATTAATTCCAACAATGTAACCACTTCACAGGATTAATTATCTGCATTAATGGATTTAGCTTTATTTTTGTCATATGATCAACCCATCTTTTTTTCCTGTCATACAATCCTTTGAGGATATTCTTGACTTCATTCTTTCAGAGCTATTTAGTGGTTATATGTTTCAGATTGCTCCACCACCTTTCTATAGCTTCTCTGTGGTGCTTCTCTTTAATTCTTCAGAGGCAATGGAGTTCAAGATTTCTTAATAGACATCCTATAGAGGTTGTTCAACAGAATGTTGGGACAGTAAAGATAGTTAATGAGTTAGACCCTGCATTGCAAAGGAGGAGGAGAGTGAACTGGATTGCTTTTGGGAAATTGCCAGGCACTTTTACAGATCTCCAAATTCCTATAAGAGCAAAGGTTGATCATTTCAATCTTCTATGAGTATCTTTTAAAAATGTGAGTGACTTGATAAGTCATGGTATATTCATACTAGTCCCCTAACTTCTTATTTCCTACCTCCAACTTCTCTTTTGATTAAAATTATTTCTTTTTATATCTTGAGAATTTTATTTTTATGAATTTCCTATCACTCATGAGCTGACTTCCCCCATAATATTTTTGTCCATTGGATCCTACCTGTTCTTTCTCTTTTCCCTTTAAAATCTGTTCTCAAGAAAAAAAAATCTACAATGTGTGTTTCAATAGGTATGATTTTCCTTTATTAAAAATCTACAAAGGAATGATTACTTCTACTCAAAATTCCTATTATTTTTTCTACCTCAGAAACTAATTCCAATTTCCTGATGGGAAAAAAGTCCCAGAATAACAATCCTCTTCATTGCTTTCTCTCATTGATTCTTCCAGGCTTTAAAAGTTAAATTACCAGGAACAAGCCAAAAATTAACTTTGCAACTGGGTAAAGATAGATTCTGGAAATTTGAAGTTCAGTATTCATGCCACATTGTAACAACATATTCCATTATAATAAAACCTCAATTCAATTATAACATGTGCTATTGGAGCACTAGATTTATGTCAGGAAGAATTAAATTTGAATCCTGCCTCAGACATTTACTATCCCTGTGACTCTGGGTAAATTACTTATCTTTTTTTCAGTGTCAATCTCTAAACTGGGAATAATGATTGCACTGACTTCAAAGGATTGTTATGAAAATCAAGTGAATTAATATCAGTCAGGTACTTTGTAAACCTTAAGATGACAGATAAATATTTTTATTGTTTGGTCATTTCCAATTCTACTGGAGTAGTTTGCCATTTTCCTTCTCTAGCTCATTTTACAGATTAGGAAATGGAAGCAAATAGGGTTAAGTGACTTGCCCAGGATCACACAGTAAGTATCAAAGGCCAGATTTGAACTCATGAAAATGAGTTTTCCTACTTCCAAACTCAGCACTCTATCTACTGTGTCACACTTGCTATGACACATGTCAAATTTAATTTAACATGAATATATTTTCCTTACCACACCCCTCCCCTAATTCCGCCTTCTCTCCATTTTTAATGTTTATGACCTGGATATGAATTTTCTAGTCACTAGTGAAAAGGGTCAGCCTAGGGTTCAGAGATGAAGCCATATTCCTCAGATTGTTTTATAAATCCATCTTCATAAATGGTAGAAGTAGGAAATGTCAACTACTCTCGAAACTTGGCAGAACAAAAGCATTTCTAAAACAAAGAAAGTATTTCTTTATAGCAGATAATAAATATATGGAATTGATTTCCCTAAGATAATAGGTTAAGAACCAGGAGGGTTTATTTTAGAACCTCTATAATAAACTTTTTATTGTATAGATGAAGAATTTGAGGTCCAGAGAAGTTGAGACATGACCAAAGTAAATGGCAGAGGTGGGATTTTTAGTTCCAAACCCAATTTACTATGCTAGAATTTACATAAATCCATAAGTGATAGATGTATAAGGTCTTATTACAGAAATGCAGGATTATCTAGAAATAAACCTAACCTTTGAAATTGCTATCTTGGTGAACAACTACTGTAGAGATTCACAGCACATTCCTTGGTGGCTCCACATGGACACTTTCAAGGTAAACAGTTTATAAGTAGGTTTGGTTTATTAGGTATTTTGTAAGACATTAGAATTGCATATATACCTTGCCTCTATATAAAATAAATAAGTATGATTTTCGTTATTCCTATATCTACCAAAGATTTCCCAGTCCCTTTCTTTCTCTCTTGTCATCTTGAAGATGTAGTTTTATACTGAAAAAGAAATGTGATAAATAGTATGAAATACTATGCTTTCTTCTGACTTCAATCCTAGTTAAAGATGAATATTTGGTACACGAATGAATGTTGAAGTTTCTTTCTTTAACCACTTTTTTTTCTTGGAAATTCCCTTTCCTCACCTTACTCCACACCTCAAAAGAAAAACTGCCTGGGACATGGATTGTCAATGCTACGCCTCTCAACCTTACAATATAAACAAGAATGCTCACAAAATAGGAAACTCTTTCTGTTAAGCATTCTTGTAGAGAAGTGACAAAATTTGACCATCTTACCCTCTCTCAGATGCATACGGAGCTGGAAAGAAATGTTTTTTTAATTCAATTTAGTCAGTCTTTATTAATTGCCTACAATATTCAAGATACACTACACAGAATATAAAGATGAAAAACAATCCTGTACCCAAAGATCGTGCATACAACTCAAATGATTAAATAATTTCCCACAAAATATATTCTCCATAATTCCTATATTTCTAAAATAAATCAAACAATAAATACTGATCAGGTCCTTATCATGTGCCTTGCATATTGCTAAAACAATACTACTATTACCTAGAAAGATTTAAACAAATTAGTGAAATACTATTCCACCACCACTCCCACTTTACATCATGTATTCTGTTGAGTTGAAGCATTTAAGCATTTGATCATCAAATTATTTTTAAATATGTCCTTCTTGTTGAAAGAGGTGGTTCTTGCAGGGGGGAGGAAGAGATAATTATTCAAAAGCAAAAAATATCAATAAATATTTTTAAAAGAAAATGATACATGGCAGTATTTCACTTAGGAAATCTCTTTATTCCCATATATTGTATTCTTTTTCTACTTAGTTATTCTTGTATAGCAATGATTTCAGAATTTCTCTCCTGTTGTATATGACATCATAGCTACTTAAGCTGATGCATAAATGGGGAATGACAAAAGATACAGATTAATTTATTATTATTATCTTAAAATTTATATAGTGCTTTATTGGGCATGCAGGTGATGTAATGGATAGAGAGCCAAGGCAGGAGAATCTGAATTCAAATCTGGCTTCAGATACTTACTAGCTTTGTGACCCTGGGCAAGTCATTTTACTGTTTTCCTCAATTTCCTCATGTATAAAATGAGCTAAAGAAGAAGATGGTTAATCATATTAGTATTTTTGCTAAGAAAACCCCAAAAGGGGTCACTAAGAATTGGTCACAACTTAAATGAGTGAATAGTGCTTTAAAGTTTGCTATACATTTAAAAGCTCATCTGATCCTCATGACAACTCTTTTAAAGTAAGTGCTATTATTATGGCCCATGTACAGATGAAAAAATTGGGGCACAGAGGAAGTGAAATGACTTGCCTAAGGTCACACAGGTAGAACTTGAATTAAGGTTTTCCTGATTCTGAGTCTAGTACTCTTTCTCATTGCACCACATAAAAGTGGAGGAAAGATATTTAAAGCATCTGAAAAATCAGCAATGAAAGCTCTCATTCAAATATAGGTTATCTTTTTTTTAATGAAAAAAGAAATTTAAAAAATTAAGCAACCTAAGTTGCTTTGGCTACTTAATTTTTAAAATTTCTTTTCCACTTTGCTGCTTTTTAGGTGCTTGAAGAATAGGAAATCCTTATTTTTAAACATCCTTATAAAAATACCAAAATGTTTTTATCTTATCCTGCCCCAGACACATGCACAACTGAAAAGAAATGTTTAAAAAATTAAATTTAGGAAACATTTATTAATTGTTTATCACATTCCAAATGCATTATTTTAGACAACGAGGATATAAAGATTCTAATATTATAATGGTTGCCTCAGAGATGTCTGATAATTCTTTGTTATTTAGATGCCAAGGAAATACGTATACACATGCATCTATTTAAAAAGAGCATAACTCTTCTTACCTGGGCAGGGAAGGTGATTAGTCATTATGATACAGTTCTTCTATTCAAAAGCAAAATTGATTCTTTGGTATTATTTCAGGAGGAGGATGAAAACCCAAACAGGCAGGTAGGAATAGGAAGAGAGGAAAGAAAAGGAGTAAAGTCAGTTATGTGCTTTTATTAGCAGAAGAAAAGTCTGATTTCTTCCTAGAACTTTCTCAATAGTTCCCAAGTGAGGCTCGAGTAAGCATTGCGTGCCATCCCCTGTAGTCTGACTCATTCAACCTTTCTTCTCAGGAAAGTGAGAGAGGTGCAGCTGTAATTTGAGAGCACAAGGTGAGGTGCTGACTGATCTCTCTACTTGACAGATGAAAGCTGTCACACGCAAAGTCTTCAGACCATCTGCAAAAGGCACAAAGCAGCATTGGGTACAGAGGGTTATTTCTGGTATTTGAGGTAGGGGACTCTCTAGAACATAGATATGTTTTAGGGAAAAAGTTAAAGGAAAAGGCAGAAAATGAAAGAATACTAGTGAAGCATTAGCAAAATATATAGTTGAAGATAAATATCTACCTACTAAAACATATTTTCAAAAGACTGATTATTATCATGAACATCAAACAAGGCAAGGTACCAGTATGATGCTTATTCTCCCATCTTGAGAGGAAACCAGATGTAGTGGAAAAAGTGCTAGGGATAGAAAAATTGGGTTCAAATTGCACTTAATAATATACTAGCTATGTGACAATGGGCAAGTTATTTTAATTTCTCAGAATCTGTTTCCTCACCTTTAAAATTGGACTAACAATACCTGAAATATTTATTTACAGAATTGTTGTGAGACTGAAATGAGATAGTCTATGTGATTTCTAAATCTTAAATGTTCTAATTATTGGTTATTATGGTGATGATCTTTTTTTTTTCATCCTAGACTGAACTTCTATTTCTCTGTTAAACGGGCTCATTATCATTAGATCTTCCTTTCAAATGCTGTCTTAGATACTTCCTAGCTGTATGGCCCTAGGTAAGTCACTGAAGCTCTGTCAGACTCAGTTTCTTTATCTGTAAAATAGGAAGTTAACTCAATGACCTTTAATTGCCTTTCCAGCTTTGAAGTTATTATCTTATGAGCCTTCTTCTAAATAGCCCGAATTGAGGAAGGAGTATCCATTTTCTAAAGTTGCCCCTAAAATATGCAACACAAAAGAATAGGAGGAATATCCTGAAATACTATATTCATCATTCTCCTTCTATAATTTAAAAAAATCCAAATGTATAAACAAATCCTCAACGACTCTCCATTACTTTTAAGTGAAAGCCTACATTCCTTATCCTACTAAATTCCTTTTATCTTATAACAACTTGGCCCCAATCTATCTTTTCAAGCTTCTCTCTTACTTCTCCCTAATATGAATCCTCCAGCTAATCTGGTCTCATTATTGTTTTCCAAACAAGTAATTCTTATTTCCTTCTTCAAAATTTTTCTCATGTTATTCCCCTAATGTTCTAACCCCCCATTTTAAATTCCAATTTAACTCCCATTTCCTCCAAAAGACCCTCAGTAAACACTCCCTGATTCTCTTTATTCTAATTGCCTGTACTAATTTCTTAAACATTTATGCTTTCCATTAACACAGAATTAATGAGAAGTATATATTTGTTCAATGACAATATCATACTAGCTAAACCAGTGCTCCATACAGCCCAGTATTCTGTTTGTGGCCACATCCCCAAGAGCCATTTTATTTCAAGAAAGGCTAAATGCCCACTGTGATGTCAATTTCAAAAGATTAAGGAGGTATTCTGAGCATTCACAAATACCTTACAAACAAAACACAAATTACATTATTTGTCATCCATTAATTTACACAAATTACTCTTTTGTTGTTATCATTCAGACATGTCTGACTCTTTGTCACTCCATTTGGCAAAGATACTGGAATGGTTTGCTATTTCTTTGTCCAACTTATTTTACAGGTGAGGAAACTGAGGAAAATATGACTTAGGGATTTACTCAGAGTGGTTTAACCAGTAAGTGTGTCTGAAGTCAGATTTTAACTCAGAAAAATGATACTCAGAAAGATGATCTCCCTGGCTCTCGGCCCAGCAACCTATGCACTCTGTTACCTAACTGCATAAAATTGCTCTATATCTTTTAATGTTTACAGGTGACACAAACTCTTAGAAGTAATAACTTCTATAGACTTATGTCCTTAACTAATATCAAAGCAGATTTTTAATGGAGAAAGAAGAGGAATATGAAGACATTAACGATCCAAGCCAAAAAATGTTACAAAGGAAGATATTGAAAAAAAATAAACTACTTACTTTACAATTGCACCTAGATGCTATTCTGTTAAGGACTAATTCTCACTTATCTAGCTCTAGGGCCAATACACAGAAGTTCCATGGAGGCAGGTTTCAGACACTTCCATAATATGTTAGATTGACTGCTTTGAAAAATAATGAAGCCTCCTACCTGCAACTAGAAAATTTTAAGTAGGTGCTAGGTCATTATAAGAAATTCTATAGAGAGGCTCTCTCTATATTGTGTAGGAGATTGGACTACATGATGTTTTAAGTCTTTCTGACTTTAAAATTTAATAATATTATAATAATAACTTTTAGATGAAGTCCTCTAATTGCTGACGGTAAAACTATTTTTGTCCACAGTCTGTCATAGTTCTAAATGTATGGTAAAAGTTTAATTGAAATGTAAAATTTCTATATGATGATTTAAGTAGATAAAGAAATAAAGTATAGGATATACAGGTTTGCTACAAGGTATGGAGAATCAATGACATTTCTACAATTATGTCACAAAACCACAGGCTGTAACTTCTTTACTAAAATCAGTGCCAGTCAGAAAGACACCCACACAATCATCATTTTCTGAGGCTAAGAAGTATTATGGGATAAAGGGAATTTTCAGAGATTGTTTGATTTAGCCTCTAGAAAAATCAGTAATAGGATGTTATTCTAATACAGAAGTTAAGCTTTTCTGAAAAACTAATCAATATCATTTGGGGGAATCTCTTATTATAATGGGACATGGTGCATCTCTTAGACTTTATCTGTTTTTAAAATCACAAATAAAATATGATTAGGTCAAAGCAAACTGCCATGGTAGGATCCTCTAAAAGTTTTAAGTAGATGGTTAAAGATACTGATCATTCTTAATGAGTGTCATATCTTGCTACTGGGTATTTTTTCTTCCTTCCTCCCTGCCTCTCTTCTTCCCCCATTCCTCCTTTTCTTCTTTCCTTCCTCTTTTCTTTATTTTCTTTCTTCCTTCTTTTCTTCCTCCTTTTCTTCTTTATTTTGTTTCTTCCTTCCTCTTCCTCCTTTCCTTTCTTCTTTCCTTGCTTTTTCTCTTTTCTATTATATGCTTTATTAAAGTTATTAAAAATTTGTCAGTCATATTTAATTAAACTTAGAATATTAAATTATTTACATATATGTATATGCACATATATAGTAATGACTGAGCTCTCTCTCTATATATGTGTATATATATATGTGTGTGTGTGTGTGTGTGTTTACCTATTCTCACACACACACACATACACACACACACACACACACACACACACACACACACATAAAAAACTCTATAACTACTGATGAAACCAGAGTAGTAGTTCCTAGTCTGAAATAAGTATGAGATGAATTCACAATGGCCATTCTCTTTGGCAAAAGGCAGGTTTATTTAAGGGAATAAGTTATAGACAAAAGTAGGAGGCAAAAATAGGCACCAAAAGTGGCAAATATAAAATAACGTTGGAAGAGCATATAATTAGCAAGGGAAAAGAAAAGGGGAACTCACAATTAACCTGGAAAAATGAAATGGGAGTAAACCATTGACTGGCAAGTTAGACTCACCAGAGTTAACTAGAGAAAGGAGAAAGGTTCCATTAAAGCGACGGCACTGTGAGGGAGAGAGAATATTTTATAGGGGTGCTTAGTTCTGAAGAGAACTTAACAAATCTTCATCATAACCAGATCTTTTACAGGGAAAATGCAGTGTTGGTTTTTGTTTTTGCTTTTGTTTTTTTCTCAGAGACACCAAAGAAATAAAGCTGGGAACTTAGCAAAGATTTTCATCATAAGCAGATCTTTTATAGAGGAATTTTACCCTTAGGGGTTTCTCAGGTGCAAAGGCAGGAAGTCAAGAGGGAAGGGGGATCAAGGAGGAGAGGAAGTACCAGGGAGCTCAAAGGTGGGGAAATAGAAGCAGATTGAATACCTGGCAGTTCACCTGGCAGTGAATATACCTGTCTAAAGATATGCTAGTCCAATAAATTGGGAAATCATCTTTACATTTAATGGTTCTGATAAAGGCCTCATTTCTAAAATATATAGAAAATTGTCTCATATTTATAAGAATTCAAACCACTCTCCAACTGATAAATGGTCAAAGGATATGAACAGAGAATTTTCAGATGATGAAATTAAAACTATTTAAAATCACATGAAAAGGTGCTCCAAATCACTATTAATCAGAGAAATGCAAATTAAGACAACTCTGAGGTACCACTACATACCTGTCAAATTGGCTAAAATGACAGGAAAAGATAATGAGGAATGTTGGAGGGGATGTGGGAAAACTGGGACTTTGATGCATTGCTGGTGGAACTGTGAATGGATCCAACCATTCTGGAGAGCAATTTGGAGCTATGCTCAAAAAGTTATCATACCCTTTGACCCAGCAGTGTTTTTATTGGGCCTATTTCCCAAAGAGATCTTAGAGGAGGGAAAGGGACCCACATGTGCAAGAATGTTTGTGGCAGCCCTTTTTGTAGTGACAAGAAACTGGAAACTGAAGGGATGCCCATCAATTGGAGAGTGGATGAATAAATTATGGTATATGAATGTCATGGAATATTATTGTTCTGTGAGAAACCACCAGTAGGATGATTTCAGGGAGGCCTGGAGAGACTTGCAGCTGATGCTAAGTGAAATGAGCAGAACCAGAGATACACAGCAACAAGAAGACTATATGATGATCAATTCTGATAAACATGGCTCTCTTCAACAATGAAATGTTTCAAACCAGTCCCAATTGTTCAGTGAAGAAAGCCATATATACCCAGAGAGAGGGATGTGAAATGTGGACCACAACATAACATTTTCATGCTCTCTATTGATGTTTGCTTGCATTGTTTCCCTTCTCAGATTTTTTTTTCTTGTAGATCTGACTTTTCCTGCACAGCAAAATAACTGTAAAAATATGTATACACATATTCGATTTGTCAAGTATTTTAACATAATTAACATGTTAATTAGTAGTAGACTTCCTGCCATCTAGGGGAGGGGTGGGGACTAAGGGGAAAAAATTTGTAACGGAAAGCTTTGTAAGGGTCAATGTTGAAAAATTACCCATACATATGTTTTGCAAATAAAAAGCTTTAATTAAAAAAAAATAAAGATATGCTAGTCAATATCTCAAAAGGTTGTTTGAAGATATCCTGGTTGGGGAATGGACAATGGGGGTTGCTAGATTTCCTTCCTAGATAGATTGTGAATTATTTGGTAATAAAATTATCTGATTATAACTTTTTCCTAAGTCACATTAGTATGAATTTGATTTTGTCATTGGCTAGACATCTTCCTCTGGAGAAAGAATATTAAAGTTAGCACAAGACCCAACCATGGTTCTACCCACAACCACCACTGAGAACAGGCAGATATTGTATGAATTCCTAACTGCATAAGACAAAAAGAAAGACTGAATATCAAAGAATGGGCCAAGTTTTAATTTCTACTCACAATTGCTGGTTGCTGCTCTAATTTCACCTAAACCTTTTTCGTTGGTGCAGTGAATGAAACTATATTTTAATGCCTGGTCCCGTTTTTGTTCTTCCACACCTCTTCCTGCTACCATCCTAACATTGTGTTCTTTGGTTTCTTCCTTGCCAGATCTCCCAAACTATACTTATAATTCTAACTCTGGTGTTGTAAAAATGTCTGACTATTCAGGGATATGCCTTTCTCTCATGTCAGTTACACACAACCATTTCCTTTCCATGCAATTAGATGGAAGTAGTTCCCTTTCTTTTTTTAAAAATTTAGGATCTGCTATCCATCATCTTCTTATGCTCTGACACAGATGGAAGTTACACATTTCCAATGCTCTTAATGTTATTGTGAACAAGATTTATTAAGAAAAGTAAAACACTAAAATAAATTTCCAAAACCTGGTGATTGTTTCATGTGATACTGTATTTACATGTAGAATAATAATGATGTGCCATCAAGAAATGCTAATCAAGAACTCAGGAGAGATCATTCTTATGATCTATCTAGATCTGATGTCCTAATACCAGTGAGGGGAAGTGATGGTGATGGAGAGAAGTGATGGTATATCCAATTAAATAATCATTCCCCTATTATGGACTCTGCTCATATCACTGGGTCAGGGTGAGCTTTATCACTCAACGTCTCACCTACAAGTCTCACCCTCCTATATTGCCAAAGGTGGCAACTGCTACATTTCAGGACCATATACCAGGTTGTTTATGCTATTGCCAAAGGTGGCAACTGCTACATTTCAGGACCATCTACCAGGTTGTTTATGCATTTAGCCCCTAAATTTGTAATTACTAGAATAAACTATTGAGTGAATTTGGCAATTAAGTAAATTTGGCCTAGGACAATGTCTATTCACAATTATGTTGCAGATGTAAAGTGTAGCAGTCTATATCTAACTCTTTTATTTTTCATTTAGCCTTTTCCATTAATCTGCTTTTTTTTTTTTTTTTTTTTTTTTTTTTTTTTTTTTTTTTTTTTTTTTATTTTTTTTTTTTTTTTTTTTTTTTTTTTTTTTTTTTTTTTTTTTTTTTGCTGAGGCAATTGAGGTTAAGTTACTTACTTGCCCAGGGTCACACAGCTAGGGAGTATTAAGTGTCTGAGACCAGATTTGAACTCAGGTCCTCCTGACTTGAGGGCTGGTGCTCTATCCACTGCGCCACCTAGCTGCCCCTCTGAATCTGCTTTTAAGAATAGTGATTAAACACTTATTCTCTTTTGAATTTTTCATAAATTGCAGTCCCCAATCTAAGACTTTAGAGAAAATCTTCATATAAAAATCTCTTTTTTTTTTTACCTTTTCTTTCTCCCTGTTATCCCTTTAAACAATTAAACTGTGGATCTCTTTTCATTTTCTGACCCTTTATCTATGCTTCATGCTAAGCTTCTAAGAAAGAGTAGCTTATGTACCCTGCCTCCACTTCCTTCCTTATCAAATATTCTTCAGATATCTACAAGTTGGCTTCTGCTCTGTTGCTCTATTAGAACATGGGACAATGAGAAGAACACAGAATTTGGAGTCAGAGAATCTGAACTCCACACTCAGCAAATTTTCCTTGACTGAGGGTGTCCAGACTTGAGAATTCTTGCAATTTTTGGCAAAGTTCCTAGGGAACCTTTGCCACTTTTCCACCTTTTCTGGGATACAGAGGAGACAAAGTATTATAGGATGGATTTCGGCAAAAATGGGACAGTTCTCTTCCATGTCATTTTTGCCTGTGTGTGCATCTCTGTGCAGAATGTCTGTGTCATGTCTGTTGTGTGTGCTAGATTTAAAAGTCAACCAGTAAGAAAAACTTCTATGCAGTAATTAGAATGCTGGGAAATATTTCTTAACATTCTTGACTCCCACCTTAAAAGAGGAAAAAGCCTAATTTTTTCTGTGAACCTCAGCTCTGGCCAAGCTGAGGGCTACAGAAATAAAGTTAGCTAATGAAAATTATAGAATTGCTAAAATAAGATTTTAGCCGATTCTCAAGATTTTGACAGCAATGATTAAGGAATCTGGCAATTAATTATTTTATGATTGCAAGAAAAATCCTGAGACACTGGGGATAATTCCAGGAATTTATCCCATTCTGAAAGGAGTAAAAAAGAAAAAAAATCTAGTTAAATAGCAATTTTTTGCTAACCTTTCTTTGACTTCTGTCTTGCCTGGAGTCCCCTTCTGCTCCATTGGGAAAGCATCCCAGAAGGTATTAAGGGACCTTCTCTATACCCTGATTATTCAACATGCTCCAATCCCCAGAGTCCTGAGTATATCTCAATTGTGGGGATTGCTAACAAAATTGATATAGCCCAAGTTCCTCTGTTTGTTAACCCCTCTCATGACAGATCAGATTAAGAAAAGAGAATGCTAAAGAAGTATAGAGAAACTCAAATTCTGCCTCACCTGTAGACATGGGGGAAGCTGCAATAGCTGTGGGGACTTCACATAGCCTTTCCCAAACACCTCCCCAACTCAGCTTGGAAGAGTGGGGATGGAGTGGGGGTCAGGCCCCATGATTAGCATTCCCTGAGCCCTGGAACCTGAAACTACCATTAAAGTGAAATCCTGCACCAGTCACCCCAACCTTCAGCAAATTCTGTCCAGCAACTGCCTGAGAAGAATCCGGGTGCTCCTGGCAGCACTCAGCAGGGTATTGTGAGGTGAGAAAGCCAGTCAGTCTCTGCACTGGATAAGCCCACCATTCTGTTTCAGTTACAGAAATGTATTAGTTATATAATTTATGACAAATTATTTTTATCTCTATCCAGTTCTTTGATTTGTAAAGAGAAATAATAATGATTGTTTAATAATGAGATCACATGATTACAAAAGTATCTCACATAAAGCAAATGCTATATGAATGTCAACTGCTTTATTGGATATAATTGCTTCATATTTGATAACTTTACATGAGTTTTTAGATATGACAAACATACAATGTTAATGTGGCAAATTCAACAAAATTAAAAGCCTCCCCAGCCAGGGCTAAGAGGATAGTGCATAGAGGAAAGAGAGTCTCTTTCTCTTTCTTACCCCCTTCTCTTCTTCCCTGACTGCAGCAGGGATACATGGATGAAAAGATAAGAGGGAGAGAAAAAATGTATACTCAGTTCAGTAAAATTTGTTATTTGAGATATGATAGTAAAAGCAAGCTTTTTTGTTTTGTTTTTTAGTAAAAGCAGTTTTAAAGGAACTCTAATCAAAGCCCACTAAAGGGATATGTAAATTTAATCAATTTGAGCTGTTGGTGTTAATAGAAGATTTAAGAGTTTGGGAACTTTAGGAAAATAAAAATAGTTCACTGCTATTTTAAAAACTCTGGCAACAAACAGCCTACTTTTGAGTGATCAAGAGTCAGACTTCTGAGGGCTCTGATAAAAAACTGACACTTTAACCCTTTTCTGGCTCAAAAAAGAGAAATGGTTTTTGTGAATTGGAAAATAACCAAATGGCAATTCACTTTGTCTGGAGATAATTAGAATCTCATGAAGTTAAGTCAATTTTAAAATCTCAATTTTAGGAATTGTCTTTTTTTCTCCATTAAACAAAAGGCGAACTTATTTAAGGGAATAGAAATCCTCCTTGAGGATTTCCAAAGATGCAACAGCTTGGGGACAGAATAAACTGAATAACTGAAAAAAAAAGGTAATCCCTTTTACAATATTTTTAAAATGTAATTTAGAGAATTAGGTATTTTCACTTTTGAAAGAAAATTAAAAGGAAATTATAACTAAGATCATTTGGCTATTAATTATGAAAATTCTAAAATTAACTAAGTTATTTGGAGTTGTCATCATGTTAAATATAAAATTGGTAATTATTGTGTGTGTTACAAGAGGGATGAGGTGAAAGCCTTATCAGCTCACCTTCAAGCATGAGGGTATACAGCACCTTTTTCCCCCTTCACAGGGTGGGGGGAGGTATCAAACAGCACAGCCCATGAAAACACTAAGAATAATTGGAGTGGGCAACAGCCAATTCAGCCCCTTCCCTAGGGTCTCAGTCAACTCCCCTTAATTTGTAAGCTTTCCAGTTTCCTTGAAACCAGCAGGGTAAGCAAGCTCATCAGCCCTGAGAAATGAGCTTGTTTAATATATATAGTTCCTAAACAAGGAATGTCTTTACCAAGAATCTATAAGCTTGTTAAATGATTGATCCTTTGTACCAGGATGTTTAAACTATAAAACATGTTAAACATAATCTCCTATGTCTGTAAATCCAAGTAAACTTTTAAAAATAATATATCTAGCCCTAAGCTGTGATTAGTAGAATTTGCTATTAGAGATAAAATCTCTTGGGATTGTAACTGAGATTCTTTTGAGTTTTGAATTTGGGTATGATTTCCTGGTGGGTCATTAAGTCAATAACCCACCATTCGAGGAAAATGCCATGAGTTACTCAGAGGGACGTCTTCCTAAACTACTATAGGTGGATATCTTATCTGGGCAAGAACTGGGAGGATAATCTTAGCCTCTGCTTAAGGTTGGTTCCTTCTGACTCATTTTCCCAGTTCTGTTTCTTTGTTTCCCACCTAATTATTTCTGAGCCTGGCTACGAAGTGAAATTGTTACTGTGTGATTGGTGGTCAACGCTATTATAATTATGTCCTTGCTTTCTCCTCTTATAGCAAATCTATAATCAGAGAAAGTGGTAAGTAGAAGCCATAAGCACAATACAAGTATGTAGATGATATCTTGATTTGCAGCCCAAACAGAGAGGCTTCTCTGGTTGCAGCCATAAAACTTTCTGGCCTCCTGAGGTGATGGTTTCTTCATCTAAAGGCCCACATTGCCTATTAGTCTGTTAAGTATTTGGGCCTTTAATTAATTCCCACCTCCAGTTCCCTCACAGAAGAGAGGAAGCAGACAATCTCATCACTCCCTGAAGCTTTCTCAAAGAAACAACTGCATAATTTCCTGAGCATGGTTGGATTTTGTAGAATCTGGATATCTAACTTTGGTTATTGCCAAACCCCTCTATGATTCTATTCAAGGCCCTGATACAATTCCACTCCAATGGAGCTCTGATTGGGCCAAAGGTTTTAAGATCCTGAAAGTTAAACTGGTCTCCCTCCTGGTCCACCTAAAGCCTTTTACTCTGTATGTTGATGACAGACCAGTCAGGTCTTAGGGGCCCTGATTCAGTAACTGGGACCTGATCCCAGAACCCTTGCTTATGAGCCTTAGTGTCTCCTGCCTTAGAGCAGTGACTGCCATAGCCCTCATAATTGAGGAAGCCTCTAAGCTCATCCTAAGGCCAACCATTGGGGGGTTCTAACTCCCTACCATATTCAGAGCATTTTTTACCCTCACCAGAGGTTCAGAATTGGGGAAAGGAATAAAAGTGAGCATCTATACTGACTCCAACTATGCTTTTTATGTTTTGCATACTCATGGGGCTATATAGAAAGAAAGGGGACTTTTGACAGCAAAAAAGAATTCCCCCAGTAAGTATGCAGAGGAAATTCTACAATTACTGCAAGCTGTCCATGGATCTAGAGTTTCTGTTATGCTTTGTAAAGGACACCAGAAAGGGGATTCACTGCAGGCCAAAGGGAAACAGGCTAGCTGATTCAGCTACCCATGCTGCTGCCTGTTTGTCTTTGACCATAGCACCTTTTCTTCCCCAGCTCCCCCAGACTCCTACACTCTCTCATATACCTTCCAGGAACAAAACCTTGTTAAAGAAAGTGGGTACACCCTTTCCCTTTCTGGGTGGCTTCAAATACCTTCAGGCCAACTTCTAATCCCAGAGGCCAGCCAATGGAAACTTCTCTATGGCCTACACCAAGCTACTCTTTTGGGAAAAAAAGCTCTCCAATCCTTTGTGAAACCTCCTTCCACTGGTCACAAGTTAAGAGAAACAGTTACACAGATCTGTCAGGTCTGCTCAGTTTATGCCCAAGTAAATTCTGAAAGGGCTGTTAAAGCCCCATCCTGAAGCCTATCCTGAGGAGGGATACAAACTTAAGGGAGAACTGGCAGCTGGATTCTAAACATATGCCCCCTGGCAGAGGCTTCAAACTACTTTTGGTTTTTGATGACACTTTTACTAAATGGATAAAAGCCTTCCCTAGCAAAACTGAAAAGGATCATTTCCATCCACTCTGCCTGTCATCCTCTCTACCCAGTGCTTAACACTTTTAAGCTTGGTGCTTGCACCTCAGGACATCTAAACATTTTCACTGTGTATAATGTCATTATTCCACCCATTGTTTTTACTTCTTTGAGGAAACAAAAGCAGGGATTTGG
The DNA here is from genome assembly GCA_023553655.1 of Myrmecobius fasciatus. NCBI lineage: Eukaryota > Metazoa > Chordata > Mammalia > Dasyuromorphia > Myrmecobiidae > Myrmecobius > Myrmecobius fasciatus. Next base: position 96,870 of record JAJPUD010003111.1, on the reverse strand, counting down.
GAAAAATATTCTTTAATATTTATCCTAAGAAAAGCTGTCTAGATGTGAGGCATTCATGATAACCTTATCTACTCCCTAAGTCTTCCTCTGGGTATGGTTCCTGGTTACTGTCCCTAGTAACCCCCATACTAACTCCATTTTTAATCATTCTTTTTTCTTGCTCATATTTGGCCCCTACATTTCTAATCTCCTTGTGAGAGTTGTTTCTTTCAAGACTCCAAGCCATGGAATTCCAACTACTTGGTTAACCTGAATATCACCTGATTCTGAAACTCAACACCCCCTGGATGCTGCCGATACCTTCAAGTCATGTGCCTCCCCTCCTCATTCTGGACCCCACTAGGCAGAGACAGTTCTACACCCCTTCTCAGATGAAGCATCTCCATAAGATGTGATCTTCATCCCTTTGTCCCCAAAGGATTTGGGGTTCAAACTGCTTGAGAGGGGAATGAAGGGGGTATAGCTTCTAGGGGAAACAGTAGTGATGAGGTTCCCTGACTTGAGTGCTTTTGTTTTAACAATCTGTTAATGATTCTAAAGTCTTCTGGCCTGAGGATTAGTGGTCCTGAGGTCCTCTGACCTTTAGAGTGCTTTTGTTCTAACAATCTGTCTGTCAAAGATTTTAAAGTTTTCTGATCTTAGGATAGTCCTAAAACATTTGTTGGTCAGTAATAGATAATTTGTTGGTCAGTAATAACCAGGTTCTTGAAATAATAGTGAATAGATCACCCTCAAACTTACCCGTAAGCCATAAAGTTAGCAAATAAGTAGCACACAAAGCTCTGACCTCTCCAATTTTGTCCTATAAATTTATTTTCTTTCTCTTTGTTCTTTGCTAAATCATTTGGGAACTTAAGTCAGCTATAACTGGCATTACAATTACAATAAACTTTGTCCCTTGACTTGAAGATGAGCTCAAGCCTGCAAATTCTTTTGAGATACCTCATGACACCAGTCTGTGACAGCAACCTTTTGTGATCTCCTTTTGAACCTCAACAATTTAATTAAGATGTAATCTAAATATTTTGGAGCCAGGCTTCCTCCTTCTGAAGGGACACCTTCTCAATACCTTCTTATTTAATATTAGACATATTACACACCTTTCAGATACAATTTGTTCTGCAATTAGACATACCCCTATATGCCAAATTTTATTGCTTTTTCTTCTTTGTTAAAGGAAGAAAACAAGACAAACTTTAAGATTCAGAATATAGATAATACCTAAATAACTTTGGATCAAATTTTACAAAATTTATACCAGAACCTTTGATCTTTTCTCCCATTGTTTCGGGGAGTCCAGAACTCTATCTACTAAACACAGAAATCTATCCCAGAAACAAAAGAATCCATTGCCTTTAAAAGAAGTACTTAAATGCTTATTAAGAGTTGGGGGAACAGGAGGGGAATGTTCATTCAAGACAATTGAACACCCGAAGCTTTTTAGTTATAGCTCAACTTGTTATTGCAAAAAACTCAAGTCATAATTAGGGAATAGTTTAAGGCCATATTCCCATAAGAAGGTCTTCACTCATTTAGTCCCACACATTACCGTAAAACAATTCATATATTTTAAAGACAATCCTGGTAAAACATCTGTAAAAGTTACATGGGGGAAAAATGTTCAAAAACCGAGAAGTCTTCACTGATGGAAAGGCTACCCATATCGAAGAAACCATTGAAATAATAAAGTATCATGCTTAATGAATGCTGTCATTTTTTTAAAATCTCATACATAACAGTTTTAAGCAAAGATCAAACTTGGAGCAATGAGGCACTCAAAATATGAAAGTAAATGGTTCTTTTTCTGAGATAGAAAAGATATAATTATCAAGCAGTGATACACATTAATATTTTAAGTATGATTTCTTGAGATTTTCTCCCCTTCTATAAAGAGATATTTGGTGCCTGAGCAGAATTAGGGATTCTCTCAGGACTCAGGAGCACATAAAGAATAATCAGGGTGCCCCTTATAGACTCTTTGGTTGCCCAATCCTATCAGGTGTATACTTACCAGAAGATGCCATTTAAGATTATCTCCCTGGTGGAAGTTCCTTATTGGATCATGCTAGTTGAACTGAATTTTATTATTTAGTAATATCATATGGACATGGCCTTTTTCAACATTGAGGTGATTCAGGCCAGTTCCAATGGTCTTGTGATGAAGAGAGCCATTTGTACCCAGAGAGTGTGGACCACAACATAGTATTTTCACTTTTATTGTTGTTGTTTGTTCGCATTTTGTTTTCTTTCTCATTTTTTTTCCTTTTTGATCTGATTTTTCTTGTGCAGTATGATAATTGTGGAAATATGTATAGAATTGCATGTTTAACATATTGGATTACTGGCCATCTAGGGAAGGGGATGGGGGAAAGGAAGGGAAAAAATTTGTAACACAAAGTTCTGCAAGGGTGAATGTTGAAAATTATCTATGCACATGTTTTGAAAATAAAAAGATTTAATAAAAAATTATGTCATAGCTTGGTTTAGCTGACCTCGCTCTTCCCATGACCTGAATAATAATAAATAGTAATTACCACAAAAGATTGTAGGTATTGATGACACTGTCTGGGACAGAAGCATTATACACGTGGTATAATGACTCCCTTTCTATTTGCTTCTGGTCTCATTAAGGCCAGGGATGACCTAGAAATTCTGAGTCAAAAGTAATTTTTCTCAATCCTTTCTGTAAATAATCTTCCCAAACCTGAGTAGTTATGTCGGTGTCACTTGCCAATAGGGAATCACAATCACAGAAAAGTCATCTTTATGTCTAGATGGATCTCACATACAGACCCACACCCACACCCACCCACCTACCCAGAGAGAGAAAGAGAGAAATGCTCAGTAGTTAATACAGTAGCCATATCTGTTTGACAATATTTGGAGAGGTTAGTATTTTAATTTTTAATTTTTAAATTTTTTTTCAATTACATGTAAAGATAATTTTCAACATTCATTTTTGTAAGATTTTGAGTTCTAAAATTTTCCCCCCTCTTCTTTAACTTTTCCCTCCCCAAGATAGCAAACAATCGGATATAGATTACACATATACTCTGATGGGCAACATTGATCCAGAATTATATGAATGCTAATTCTGGATCTTTACCAATATCATGTCTACTAATTGAGGATGTCCCCAGGCTCTGTCCTGGGCTCTTTTTTGTTTCGCTTACTACTGTCTGTCTTGGGGATCTTATAAGCTCCATGGATTCAAGGATTACTACTGCCAATGATTCCTAAATCTATGTATCTAACCATAGTCTCTTCTGAGCTTGTCTCACATCACTAACTGACTTTTGGACAACTCAAACTAGATGTAGCACACTTATTTGAAAGTTTCCCAGCAAAACCAAAGCCTGAAGATAACTGCTTTTCATTTCTAGTCTTCAGCTTATCTAACCCCTTTACAATCTTTCTTAATTTTTTTTTCTAATGCCTTTCTTTCTATACACACTGATGCCATTTAGGTATCTCTACATAATTCTTCTCATCTACCATTTTCTCCCAAGACCAACCACAAAGTGATTTGTTCCATGGAAATCTTTTGTGATATTAACTACACCCAATTGGTAAAACTCCATAGGCTAAATGAAGATAGTCTTCTTCTCATTTTTTCTATACAATAAGGATCTGATAATTTATAATATGAATGTATAACAGAGACTAATTGTTCAGAAGATGATCTATAACATTCTGAGGTAGGAGCAATAGTTTACTGAACACTTAAAGAGTTCAAAATTTCACATTTTCTTTTATACTATGAATTGGAAATAAGGAAGGAAGGAAATAAGTACTTGTTTGGTCATTTGCAGTCATGTCTGATTCTTCATGAACCCATTACAATTTTTCTTGGCAAAGATACTAGAATGGTTTGCTATTTCCTTCTCCAGCTCATTTTGCAGATGAGGAAACTGAGGCAAGCAGAATTAAGTGATTTGCCTAGGGTCACACAGTCAGTATGTATTTGAGGCCAGATTTGAACTCAGAAAGATGAGTCTTTTTGACTCTAGGCTTGGCACTCTTTACTGTACCACCCAGGCTGATGCTAAATACTTGTTAAGTATCTACTATGAGCCAAGCACTATGTTAAGTGCTTAATATTATCCTGTTGGATCTTCATAACATCTCTAAAAGATAGGTGCTACTATGATCCCCATTTTACAGATGAGAAAACTGAGTCAAATAGAGATCAAGTGACTTGTTCAGGGTCACATGACTAGTTACTATCTGAGGATATATTTGAATTCAGGTCTTCTTTGACTCCAGGACCTGCACTTCATTCTGTATCACCTAGCTAACCCTGAGCAAGACAGAGACTGTGAACTATGCCAATAGCTCTCCAGGAGCTTCTATATGTTCTACATTTCAAAGAAGGCAGTTTTGTTTAGACCATTCTGAGAATGGTTTGTAGTCATGGTGGTGAATAACATATGTGGTTCCCAGGGGACCGCCTACATCCAACTCATACAGTGAGTTTCTTTCTTAGACGACATTTCCAGAAAGGACAGGAAATGTTCAAAATCAGATATGATTTTTTGGAGCAACTCCAAGACTGCATTTGGTATGTGTAAATCCAGAACTTAACACAGGGCTATGGTTAAAATATTATCATTATCCATCACTATTTCTGCAAAACCCCAAGTTTCAGTGTTTTCCCTTACTTGAAATTACCTTGCTTGTACTTATCTATATGTATGTTTTCATTCAGGAACCCCCTTGAGGGCAGGAACTATTTTATTTTTATTCTTATATTGCCAGTCTGTGTCTTGTAATCATCTTATAGAGACTGGGATTTCAAAAACCATATAAAGAACACCCTGCCTTCTTCTCATGGACTCCATGAGAAGTTTGGGTGGAATTTTAGTTCTATACAAGTTGCCTCTAGCTGGGCTCATCAAGGACATCTTTGCAGAGCAACAGGAAGATCTCAGAAAGTTTCACTATATAGCCTTGTATTTTATAAGAGGCATGCAAATGTTTGTCTAATTGAATTGGATGAATCAGGGAACAAGCTTGAAGTACTACATTGCAGAGAGCTTCAGGGTTTCCTGATAGCACTGCTCTGTCATCTTAGGGGTTTATGTATTTTGGACAGCTCTCAGTCAAATAGCACAGCAAATAAGAGGGCTGGACCTGGACTCAGAAAAACTCATCTTCCTGAGTTTAAATTTGGTTTCAGACACTTACTGTATAACCCTGAAAAAGTCACTTATCCCTGTTTGTTTCAGTTTCCTCATCTGTAAAATGATGGGGAGAAGGAAATGGTAAACTGTTCCAGTAGCTTCGCCAAGAAAACTCCAAATGGAATTATGAAAAATTAGACATGATTGAAACAACTGAACAGAAGAGAATTATTAAGAATTTTCCCCTTTCATCTATCATTTGCTTTGTTGCAACTCCCATTCATTGCAAATAGTTATGCTTTCTGAGGCAAGAATCTTTCTTCCATCTGACCTTCATAACTCAGTTTTAGGATTAGATGATTCTATTTTCCAAATGTATTTTTTTCTGAGTGCCCCTCTACTCAGATTTGTAAGATTCTATTTAGAAAATGTTTCAGAAAATTCACAAAAGGCAAAATTTGCTTCGTTCTCTCTCACTGAAGCCCAACATATGCTTAGAGACTTGAAATTCATCTTTATCTCATTATCTTTCTCCAAATCCTTTCCTCTTCAGGACTTCCCATTATTGTCAGGAACATGACCATGCTCTCAGTTCCCTAGGCTGGAAAACTGTGTCAAAATTGACTCCTCACTTTCACCCTACATGCCCAATCTTTTGCTATTGTTAATTTTACTTTTATAACTTCTCTCCTCTGACACTGCTACCATCTTGGTATAGACCCTCATCACCTCACACCTGGATTATTCCATATCACCTTACATCTGGATTATTCCATATCACTCCTCTATTCAATAAATTCTACTGACTCCCTATCATTTCCAGGATAAAATATAAAATCTTTTGTTTGGTTTTCAAAGCCTTTCATAACTTAGTCCCCTCCTACCTTTGCAGTCTTCTTACATCTTATAGCCCCCATGTAACACTGGCATCCTTACTGTTTCTTTCACAAGACATCCCATATTTGAACATTTTTACTGTCCATTACTCATGCCTGAAATACTCCCTTTCCTCATCTATGTCTCCTGGTTTCCCTCGCTTCCTTCAAATCCCAGCTAAAATTCCATTTTCTATGGGATCTTGATCCTTATTACCGCTAGTTCCTTTCCTTCTATTATTTAGAAGAAATATATATATAATATACACATATATGTATGCACATATATATATATGAATATAATTTATTTGTAAATAATTGTTTTTATGTTGTTTTCCCCATTAGATCATAAAGTCCTTGAGGATGAGCTGTTTTTTACTTTTTTTTTATTTCAAAAAATTAGTACAATGTCCAAAACATAGTAAGTGCTTAATACATATTAATTGATTGACTGGCTGTCTCTAATAGCATCCTCTTCATAGTTTAGATTTCCAAACTCAAATATGATTTTTTTTTGTGTGTGGGGGGGATAAGGGATGGGGATGTGGTTCATTTATCCTAAACTACATTGGGGAATTGTAAAACCTTTTAGTATCCTGAGAACTTTGCATTTGGCAAGCTTTCAGTTGATACTATTAGAAAGGAGCTTCACTGAAAAGGGGGAAACAAAAATAGACATCACAGAATGACCTTGTGCTCTGGATGATCTCACTCTCTGGCAAAGTGTATTGCTTTGATCAGCACCAGGTATTCACTAAGAGATTTTTTATTTTCATATTAATAAATAACTGCTTAGATTTGTCTAGGATTCTCTCCCAAGGCAATGAAATTTAGAAAGAGCTGATAGCACTTAATGTTCTTTTGTAGTGTTGAAACAACTGAAATTAGCACTTGTTTAACAAGAATAGTTAGGTAAAAATAGGAAGCTACCAATGGAGCTCCTCTGCTTCAAAACACCAGGTGAATTTCTGTTACCTGTTTCTGCTCCTGGTCCTTGGGAGCCTTCCAAGCACAAGCTTTTTGGTAAACTAAACTCTCTGCTTCCCCACAGCCATGAGATGATGACTTGGGATTTCCCCCAACCTCAGCCAAATTATGTTTGGCTCCAAAAATTCTAGTTATGACTGTAAAGTTAGTATTCTGTTGCTTTCAAATTCCCATGCTCTGATACTCAAGGCTTACTCTAATATTCATTATATATATGAATATTATATTCATGAATATATATATGAATATTATATATCCAAAATCTGGAAGACTGTATAAGGGGAAGTTCCAGCTTGTTGATACATTGTCAAGCTGGAAAACCTTTGATTATAGGTTCTGCAACAGTGTGTCACCTAAGGACCAGTTTCACACACTCTAGAAAGAAGGTTCTGTACCAGATAGTAGGTTTCCTAGAGATGTACTGTTTCCAAGAGATGTATACAGCAACCCATGAAAAGGACAAATTTAGCAAATGGCTCTCATTCCTACATAGTCTATTTCCTGTTCTACAACAACTGTGGTGAAGCTATTGAAAAGAGGATAGAGTGGTAATGATATATATATATATATATATATATTTATATATATATATATACATATATATATATATATTTTAAGATTTGCAAAGCACTTTTCACATATTATTTCAATTGATCCTAACAATATACCAATAAGGAAACTGAAGTTCAGAAGGGTGGGCAACTTACACAAGCTTACCTAGCAAAATAAGCTTCTGAGTCAAGATTTGAATTCAGTTTTTCCTGACTATAAATATGACCTATTTGCAAAACATTATTTTGCTCAGCTATAATTCCTTATTAGAAGTAAAGGTAATAGTGGGAGGAAAGGGTTGAAATAATCATTAAGAAATAGCAGCAATAATTTTTAAATGCATCAATAAAATTTGTTTTAAAAAAAATAGAGGGGGAAGGATGCTTAAATTTACATAGTCCTTTCTTTTAGAATTCAATGTAAAATCTCTGTCCAACAATAAGCAGACATATCACTAGAAGAGCAACCATTTAATACTCTCATTCTAA
>JAJPUD010003111.1:65334-83064 GCA_023553655.1 Myrmecobius fasciatus | reverse complement strand
AGTCAATTCTCTATATATTTTAGAAATAAGGCCTTTATCAGAACCTTTGGATATAAAAATATTTTCCCAGTTTACTGCTACCCTTCTAATCTTGTCTGCATTCATTTTGTTTGTACAAAAACTTTTCAACTTGATATAGTCAAACTTATCTATTTTGTGATTAATGATGACCTCTAGTTCTTCTTTGGTCACAAATTCCTTCCCCCTCCACAGGTCTGAGAGGTAAACCATCCTACATTGTTCTAATTTGTTTATAATATCATTCTTTATGTCTAGATCATGAATCCATTTCGACCTTATCTTGGTATATGGTGTTAGGTGTGGGTCAATGCCTAGTTTCTTCCATACTAATTTCCAATTATCCCAGCAGTTTTTGTCAAATAGTGAGTTTTTATCCCCAAAACTGGGGTATTTGGGTTTATCAAACACTACATTATTATTGTCACTGAGTATTTTGTCCTATGAACCTAACTTATGATTTATGTGGATTTATTCTGTATTCTGCAACTTTGCTTAATCTCTTTTTTCTTGTGTTATTGCCAAAGCTAGCATTTCTAATACAATATTGAATAGTAATGGTGATAGTGGGCAACCTTGTTTCATCCCTGATCTTATTGGGAATGGTTCCAGTTTATCACCATTACATATGATGCTAGCTGATGGTTTTAAATAGATGCTACTGACTATTTTAAGGAAAAGTCTATTAATTCCTACACTCTCTAGTGTTTTTAATAGGAATGGATGTTGGATTTTATCAAATGCTTTTTATGTATCTATTGAGATTATCATATGTTTTTTGTTAATTTGGTTACTGATATAGTCAATTATGTTAATAGTTTAACTAATATTGAACCATCCCTGCATTCCTGGTATAAATCCTACTTGGTCATGGTGTATTATTCTGGGAATGATTTTCTGTAATCTCTTTGCTAATATTTTATTTAAGATTTTTGCATCAATATTCATTAGGGAGATTGGTCTATAATTTTCTTTCTCTGTTTTTGTTTTACCTGGTTTAGGTATCAGTACCATATCTATGTCATAAAAGGAATTTGTTAGGAGTCCTTCATTTCCTATTTTTTCAAATAGTTTATATCATATTGGAGTTAATTGTTCTTTAAAAATGTTTGGTAGAATTCACATGTAAATCCATCTGGTCCTGGGGATTTTTTCTTAGGGAGTTGATTCATGACTTGTTCTATTTCTTTTTCTAAAATGGGACTATTTAAGTAATTTATTTCCTCTTCTGTTAATCTTGGCAATCTATATTTTTGTAGATATTCCTTCATTTCACTTAGATTATCAAATTTATTGGCATAAAGTTGGGCAAAGTAACTCCTGATTATTGCTCTAATTTCCTCTTCATTGGTGAAAAGCTCTCCCTTTTCATTTTTGAGACTAACAATTTGATTTTCCTCTTTCCTTTTTCTAATTAAATTAACTAGAGGTTTATCTATTTTGTTGGTTTTTTCATAAAACCAACTTTTAGTTTTATTTATTAATTCAATAGTTTTTTTTTTACTTTCAATTTTATTAATCTCTCCTTTTATTTTTAGGATTTCAAGTTTGGTATTTGATTGGGGGGTTTTAATTTGTTCTTTCTCTAGCTTTTTTAGTTGCAAGCCCAATTCATTGATTTTCTCTTTCTCTATTTTATGCAAATAAGCGTCTAGAGATATAAAATTTCCTCTTATTACCGCTTTGGCTGTATTTCACAAATTTTGGTATGTTGTCTCATTATTGTCATTCTCTTGGATGAAATTAGTAATTGTGTCTGTAATTTGCTGTTTCACCCATTCATTCTTTAGGATAAAATTATTTAGTTTCCAATTGCTTTTTGGTCTATTTTCTCCTGGCCTTATATTGCATGCGATTTTTATTCCGTCATGATCTGAAAAAAATGCATTTACTATTTCTGCCTACCTGCATTTGATTGAGGTTTTTGTGTCCTAACACATGGTCAATTTTTGTATAAGTTCCATGGACTGCTGAGAAAAAAGTAAACTTCTTTCTGTCTCCATTTGATTTCCTCCAAAGATCTATCATACCTAACTTTTCTAACATTTTGTTTACCTCCTTAACTTGTTTCTTATTTATTTTGTGGTTTGAATTGTATAGTTCTGAGAGAGGGAGGTTGAGATCCCCCACTCTTATAGTTTTGCTGTCTATTTCTTCTTGCATCTCTCTGAACTTTTCCTCTAGGAATTTCCATGCTATATCACTTGGTGCATATATGTTTAGTATTGATATTGCTTCACTGTCTATGGTGCCCTTTAGTCAGATATTATTTCCTTCTTTGTCTCTTTTAATTAGGTCTATCTTTGCTTTTACTTGATCTGAGATCAGGATTGCTACCCCTGCTTTGTTTTGTTCATCTGAAGCATAATAGATTCTGCTCCAGCCTTTATCTTCACCCTGTATGTGTCTCTATGCTTTAGATGTGTTTCTTGTATACAACATATTTGGATTCTGGTTTTTAATCCAGTCTGCTATCTGCTTCCACTTTATGGGAGAGTTCATTCCATTCACATTCACAGTTAAAATAACTAATTCTGTATTTCCTGCCATCTTATTTACCCTAGCTTATGCTTTTCTGTTTCCTATCCCCTTTCCCTCCTCCCTAGTATTTTGCTTTTGATAACCACTTCCCTCAAACAATCCTTCCCCTTTAGAGCCCCACCCCCTTTTTTACACCTTTCCCTTAATTCTTCTGTTTTCCCTTCTATTAGTCTATTCCCTTTCTTTTCCCCCTTTCCCTCCTGTTTCCTTATAAGATAGAACAAGTTTCTTTTTGATACCCAATACAACTATTATTCCCTCAGAGCCAAATCTGATGAGATGAAGATTAACACAATTCTCATTCCCCTCCCTTTTTTCCCCTGAATCATTATAAGTTTTCTTTGCCTCTACATGTGATGTAATTTCCCTTATTTTATCTCCTTTTCCTCTTCTTCCAGTGCTATCCCTTTTCTACCTCTAATTTCTTTTTCAGATTTTTCAGATTATTATCATAATAATCATAAAATCACAATAATAATATCATAATAATCATAATGTAATCATAAAATCATAAAATCAACCCTCATTCTATAAGTATCCATAACATAAATATAGTTCTCAAGAGTTTTTTTTTCTTGTTATCTTTTTATGTTTCTCTTGTGTTCTGTGTTTGTAGATCAAATTTTTTGTTCAGTTCTGGTCTTTTCATTAGAAATAGGTGAAATTCCCCTATATCATTGAATAACCGTCTTCTTCCCTGGAAGATAATGCTCATTCTCACTGAATAGCTTATTCTTGGCTTTAATCCAAATTTCTTTGCCTTTTGGAATATCTGGTTCTAGGCCCTTTGATCCTTCAAAGTAGAAGCTGCTAGGTCCTGTGTGATCCTAATTGTGGCTCCTCGATATTTAAATTGTTTCTTTCTAGCTTCTCGTAATATTTTTTCCTTGGTATGATAGTTCTGGAATTTAGCCACAATATTCCTGGGGGATTTAATATTTGGGTTTCTTTCAGGAGGTGATCGGTGGATTGTTTCAAGGAGTATTTTGCCTTCTGGGTCTAAAATATCAGGGCAGTTTTCTTTTATGATTTCCTGGAATATAGTGTCTAGGTTCTTTTTTTCATCATGGCTTTCAGGAAGCCCTATAATCCTTAGATTGTCTCTCCTAGATATATTTTCCAGGTCAGTTGTTTTTCCTAGGAGATATTTCATGTTTTTCTCTATCTTTTCATTTTGTTTTTACTTTTATATTTTTTTTATTATTAAAGCTTTTTATTTGTATAACATATATATGGGTAGTTCCTCAGCATTGATCTTTACAAAGCTTTCCATTACAAACCTTACCCCCAGTCCCTTCCCCTCCCCTAGATGGCAGGAAATTCACTACATGTTAATAATGTTAAAGTACTTAACAAGATGTGCAAGAAAAATCCTATCTACAAGAAAAAAAAAAGAAAATCAGAGAAAGGAAACACAATGCAAGCAAACATCAATAGAGAGCAGGAAAATGTTATGTTGTGGTCCACATTTCATATACCTCTCTCTGGGTGTATATGGTTTTCTTCACTGAACAATTGGAACTGGTTTGAGACAATTCTTTGTTTCAGAGAGCCACGTCCATCAGAATTGACCATCATATAGTATTATTGTTGCCATGTATAATGATCTCCTGGTTCTGCTCGTTTCACTCAGCATTAGATCATGCAAGTCTCTTCAGGCCTCTCTGAAATCGTCCTGCTGGTCGTTTCTCACAGAGCAATAATATTCCATAACATTCATATACCATAATTTGTTTAGCCATTTTCCAATTGATGGGCATCCATTCAGTTTCCAGTTTCTAGCCATTACAAAAAGGGCTGCCACAAACATTCTTGTACATGTGGGGCCCTTTCCGTCCTCTAAGATCTCTTTGGGATATAAGCCCAATAGAAACACTGCTGGGTCAAAGGATATGCACAGTTTGATAACTTTTTGAGCATAGCTCCAAATTGCTCTCCATAATGGTTGGATCCGTTCAATGTTCCACCAACCATGTATTAGTGTCCCAGTTTTCCCAAATCCCCTCCAACATTCATCATTATCTTTTCCTGTCATTTTAGCCAATCTGACAGGTGTGTAGTGGTACCTCAGAGTTGTCTTAATTTGCATTTCTCTGATCAATAGTGATTTGGAGCAACTTTTCATATGACTAGAGATGGTTTTAATTTCATCATCTGAAAATTGTCTGTTTATATCCCTTGACCACTTATCTAATGAAGAGTGGCTTGAATTCTTATATATATGAGACAATTCTCTATATATTTTAGAAATGAGGCCTCTATCAGAACTGTTAAATATAAAGATGATTTCCCAATTTGATGCTTCCCTCCTAATCTTGTCTGCATTTGTTTTGTTTGTACAGAAACTTTTTAACTTAATATAATCAAAATTATCTATCTGGTGTTCAATTAAGAGTTCCAGATCTTCTTTGGACATAAATTTATTCCAAATCCACAGGTCTGAGAGGTAAACTATACTAGGTTCCTCTAATTTGCTTACAATATCACTCTTTATATCTAGATCATGAACCCATTTAGATCTTATCTTGGTATGTGGTGTTAGGTGTGGGTCAAGCCCTAATTTCTTCTACACTAGTTTCCAACTTTCCCAGCAGTTTTTGCCAAATAGTGAGTACTTATCCCAAAAGCTGGGGTCCTTGGGTTTATCAAACACTAAATTGTTAAGTTATTGCCTAGATTGTTCTGAAGTCCTATCCTATGCCACTGATTGACTACTCTATTTCTCTGCCAGTATCAAACGGTTTTGATGACTGATGCTTTATAATATAGTTTTAGATGTGTTAGAGCAAGGCCACCTTCATCTGCCTTTTTTTTTTTATTAATTCCCTTGAAATTCTTGACCTTTTGTTCTTCCAAATGAACTTTGCTACTATTTTTTCTAGATCTGTAAAATAATTTCTTGGGAGTTTGAGTGGTATAGCACTAAATAAGTAGATTAGTTTGGGTAGTATTGTCATTTTTATCATATTCACTCAGCCTAACTATGAGCACTTAATGTTTTTCCAATTGACTAGGTCTGATCTTATTTGTGTGGAAAGTGTTTTGCAGTTTAGTTCATATAGTTTCTGACTTTTCCTTGGCAGATAAATTCCCAAATATTTTATACTATCATCTGTTATTTGGAATGAAATTTCTTTTTGTATCTTTTGCTGCTGAATTTTGTTGGTAATATATAAAAATGCTGATGATTTATGTGGATTTATTTTGAATCCTGCAACTTTACTAAATTTGTGAATTGTTTCTAGTAGTTTATTAGTTGAGTCTCTAGTGTTCTCTAAGTATACCAACATATCATTTGCAAAGAGTGATAATTTGGTTTCTTCATTACCTACTCTGATTCCTTTTATCTCTTTTTCTTGTCTTATTGCCAAAGCTAACATTTCTAATACAATATTAAATAGTAATGGTGACAGTGGACAGCCTTGTTTCACTCCTGATCTTACTGGGAATGGTTTTAGTTTGTTTCCATTACATATGATGCTTGCTGATGGTTTTAAATAGATGCTGTTGTTCATTTTAAGGAAAAGCCCATTTATTCCTATACGCTCTAGTGCTTTTAATAGGAAAGGGTGTTGGATTTTATCGAATGCTTTTTCTGCATCTATTGAGATAATCATATGTTTTTTGTTAGTTTGGTTATTAATATAATTGGTTATGCTGATAGTTTTCGTAATATTGAACCAGCCCTGCATTCCTGGTATAAATCCTACTTGGTCATAGTGTACTATCCTGGGCATGACTTTCTGTAATCTCATTGCTAATATCTTATTTAATATTTTTGAATCAATATTCATTAGGGAAATTGGTCTATAGTTTTCTTTCTCTGTTTTCACCCTACCTGGTTTAGCTATCAGCATGGTCTCATAGAAGGAATTTGGTAGTATACCTTCTGTCCCTATTTTCTCAAATAGTTTGTATAGTATTGGAATTAATTGTTCTTTGAATGTTTGGTAGAATTCACAAGTAAATCCATCTGGCCCTGGAGATTTTTTCTTGGGGAGTTGGTTAATACCTTGTTCTATTTATTTTTCTAATCTGCGGCTATTTAAATAATTTATTTACTCTTCTGTTAACCTGGGCAATCTATATTTTTGTAGATATCCCTCTATTTCATTTAGATTATCAAACTTACTGGGATAAAGTTGGGCAAAGTAACTCCTACTTAATGCTCTAATTTCCTCTTCATTGGAGGAAAGTTCTCCCTTATCATTCTTGAGACTAACAATTTGATTTTCCTCTTTCCTTTTTCTTATCAAATTAATTAAAGGCTTATCTATTTTGGTGGTTTTTTCATAAAACCAACTCTTAGTTTTATTTATTAATTCAATAATTTTCTTATTTTCAATTTTATTAATTTCCCCTTTTATTTTTAGGATTTCCAATTTGGTATTTAATTGAGGGTTTTTAATTTGTTCTTTTTCTAGTTTTTTAAATAATAAGCCCAGTTCGTCGATCTTTTCTTTCTCTATTTTATGCAAGTAAGCATCTAGAAATATAAAACTGCCCCTTATAACCACTTTGGCCCTATCCCAGAAATTTTGGTATGTTGTGTCATTATTGTCATTCTCCTGGGTGAAATTATTATGTCTATGATTTGCTCTGTCACCCATCCATTCTTCAGGATTAGATTATTTAATTTCCAATCAACTTTTGGTCTATTTTCTCCTGGCCTTATATTGCATGTGATTTTTATTGCATCATGATCTGAAAAAGATGCATTTACTATTTCTGCCCTTCTGCATTTGATTTTGAGGTTTTTATGCCCTAATACATGGTTCAATAAATTGGCATCTTTTTCATATTTCTTTTGCAGGGCATTATATCCTTCTTGCAAGATATTGTATCCTTCTTGCATTGATTTCAGTTTATTTTCCCATTTATCCTCCAGCTCTCTTTTTAGATTCTTTATGCAATCTTCCAGAAAGGCCTTTTGAAAAGGGGACCAGTGATGGTCCTTGGAAGGAAGCTCTGGAGTTTTGTCTAAAGGAACCTTGGGATCTGGGGTCTGCCCTTCTTTCTCTCAATAGAAGCTGTCTATGGTGAGAGCTTTCTTTTGGTTCTTCATATTTTTAGACAGTGTGGGGGTCTGTTTAAGGCTAGAGAAGCAGCTTCGGTAGTTTGCCCTGAGGCAATACCGCTAATTAACTTAGGATGCTGGGCCCATGGGGGGTAGGACTTTGCCTGAAATACTCCTTAAAAAAGGCAAATCTGCCAGAACACCTGCCCCCAATCAGGGCAGAGTGTGCCGAGTGCCTCAGATATACTCCAGGTGTTTGGAGTTTGGAGTTTGGAGTTTCTGCCACGCTGAGCTGAGTCCCACCCTCACTTCCGGGTTGCACCAAGTAAACTGTTTACCCCTCTGCCCGAATTAAACAGACCTGATATGAAGTTCTTCAGAGATATCTGCAAGCAGTGTCCAAATATTTCTGGAATCATTGACTTGTAAGATCAATTCAGAGGCTTATTTTATTGTTGATTTGAGAGAAGATTGGAGGAGGACACAGAGAGTCACATTTTCACTCCGCCATCTTGGCCCATTTTTATGTTTTTGTCTGACTGATTCTTGAAGTCTTGATGAGTCATTCATTTCCATTTGTTTGATTCTAATTTTTAATGTCTTATTTTCTTCAATTACTGTTTTTAGCTCCTTTTGTAATTGGCCAATTTGTTCATTGTAGTCTTTTTCCATTTTTTCCATTTTATTTTGCAGTGATCTCATTTCGTTTCCCCATGTTTCTTCCAACTCTCCTTTAAGATCCTTTATGCAATCTTCAAAGAAAGCCTTGTGACATGGAGTCCAGTTTATGTCTCTCTTTGGGGCTTTTTCTTTGAGTTGCTTTACCTTTAGGGGCCTCAGGATGTGAGGTCTGTTCCCTCTCTCCATAAATGCTGTCTATGTTTGAGAGCTCTTTTTGGTTTTTTATTCATTTTTTTTAAAGGTATGAGGTCTATTCAAGGCAAAGGAGGGACAGGTGCTTTAATTTGCCCTGGGGCAGTTCTGCTGATTGGATTATTTCAGGTGGTGATCAGTTCTGCTGATTGATTGATCGCCCTAGGGTGCTGTGTAATGGCAGCTAGGTCCCATGCTCATCAGGGGTTCAGTGGTTCACAATCTACCCCCCACAAAAGGTAGATCCTCCAAACCACCTGCTTACAATCAGGACAGATTGTCCCAAGTGGCCTGCAGGAGACTCCCAGGTGTGTGAAAAGCACAATGCTCCCACTCTTGTTCCGACTCCTGTTCCAGCTCCCTGCTCCAGCTCCCTGCTTCCAGCTCCCTGCCCTGGTCTCCCTGTGCTGCAGTCTTGGTTCAGCAGACCACCCCCCTGCCCAATTAAAATAGACCTGTTTTGAAGTTCTTCCAGAGTATCTTCTTCTAGAAATGTGTTGTCCTCCAGATATTGTGGATTTTTTTTTACTTCAAAATCAATCTAGAGGCTTCATATGTTGTTGGTTTGAGGGAAGGTTAGAGGAGGTTAAGAGACTCCTGTCTGATCTCTGCCATCTTGGCTCCACCCTCGGAAGTCCCAGAAAAAGTTTCTAACAGTAGGAACAAAGGTGTCTAAGAAAGAAGAAAGTGTTTTATTAAGTGATACTTTGTCATTGATACTCAAAAACTCAGATAATGCATAATCTCATCAATTCAGATATTCTCTCTGATGATGTAGACCTAAAGGAGTTTATGCTTGTCCACCATTTGTGATTCTCATCCATATCTTCATCAAACCACCTAGTTGACTAGATTAATACTTAAAAAATTCTTAATGAAAATGTTACCAACATAGGTGTTCTTCCATAGGTTATTTTTCTGTAGCAGAATACAGATACCACAGTCATTCATTATGCTATTGAGGGATGTTGGGAATTTAATGTCCCTTCATGTTTAGTAATTTCTCATCTTTTAAATCCAACACAACACACTTGAAGGCTTTCTTCAAATGAATAATTTTATATAAATATGTTAAAAATATGCAATATTCTTTGGCTGATACAACTTCAAACATAACTTTTTGTTCAACAATCATCTGTGTTTTAATATAAGGCAAAACATGTTCACTTGAGATATTACCTGGGATCTTGAGCTTCTCTGGAGAGGCCAACTGGAAAAAATTTACCTTTCTGTGATGAGATTTTCCAAGAACTCCTACTCACTGTGCTAATTAACATTGAGCCCTGGAACATTTCATACCTCAGTGAAAGCATACCATTTTAAGCACGATTCATACCATTTTAAACAAGATCCACACTGGTAAAACAAAATGATCAAAAAAACATATCGCCTAAAATATGAGATGCAGACACAAATCATTGGGTTAATCAACTAATAAATTAGTCAATTAACATATATGTTTGTGTGTGTCTCTCTAAGATATGTGTGTGTGTATGTGTATATACACACACACACATATACACTCAGGAAGCTAGGTGGTACAGTGGATAATGCCAGATCTGGAGGGAAGAAGACTCATCTGTATGAGTTCAAATTTGGTTTCATATACTTGAAAGCTTTAAGACCCAAAGCAAGTCACTTAACCCTGTTTGCCTTAGTTTCTCACTGTACAATCAGTTGGAAAAAAAAATAGCAAACCACCACAGTATCTTTGCCAAGAAAAAACAAAACAAAACACCAAATGGGGTCACAGACTTAGAAATGATTGAAAACAACTGAGCAACAATACTTACATATGTATGTTAATAGATAAATATGCATGAGTACATATGTGCATATGTACATATCTAAGATATATACATATATATGTGTCTACATATATATCTTAGATATTAGAATAGTGGTTTAAAGACATATATGTGTACATGTATGCATTTATATCTTAGATCATGAGTTGGGGCAAAATTGCAGGAGGAGGGAGAAATTGGTTGGGATTACATTAGGAAAATTACAAGGTGCTTCCAATCATCCTAAACTACTTCCTCCTGAAGAAAGTCCATTTCTTTAACACCACTGCTCTCTTCATGATCTTTTATGGAAATGAATCATGCTCTAATTTCAGAAAAATAACTATTTTAAGAAAATCAAAGAACAGTATACTCATAGCGGGTGTAAATAGAATACAACTTTGCAAAAAGAAGGGAACTTGGGAAAGATTTTATACAGAAAGATATGGTGAATAAAAGGTGATCTATTGTTTTCCAGTTGTAGTAGTCATCCCTAGCTGATTTCAGTCTACTGATTTACATGTAGCACAGGAGATAAAGTTTAGTGGACCTTGCCAGGTGAAATCCTTTATCTGTAACCATTCAGAGACTTACTTGATTCTCTAGGAGCAGAGACAGTTTATATTAAAAGTGGTTTCTCTCCTGAGGTCTCAGATGCCTCTTTGGATCTGATCAATAATGCCCAAAGATTACTTGACAGTACAAGTTTCCATTTGAAGGGATCTCTACTGGATCTTCTTCTCTGTTCCTGAAACAATAAGCATCCTCATTCAATGTTATTTTTGCTACTACACTGTGGTTCTCAGTTTCACTCAGTTCTTCCACTATTTGATTCTAGACCTCCTAAAAGCAATAGCTTATTTATTATACCATTGATGGCATGCTTGTGAGAAACATAGAATAAAGAGCATTGAAATCACATGTCCTGAGTTTAAATCCCAGTTGATTCTTGTGTATCTATGACTAAATCATTTCATTCTCACATTTTCACATTCTTCAGTTTATAAAAAGAGAAGATTGGACTAGATGATGTTTAAGGACTCTTCTAATTTTAAATGAATCTGTCCTATACTTTCCCAGCCTAATTGAAATTGGTTTTCTCTACACTACATTAGTCTGCAGTTCAGTCTAATGGATCTTTTTGTAATTCTTTACACATGGCATTTCATCTTTTGTCTTCATACCCTTGACTGTCTAAAAGCTCACGCCTGGAATTAACTCCTTCCCCAATTTTGCCTCTTGGAATTCCTGTTTTCCTTCAAGCTACATCTTTTGTATGAGGCCTTTCTTTCTCTTCCTACTCTCTATCCTGTCCTTTTCCTCAAATTATGTTTTGTATAAATTCATCTATATGCATATCATTCTCCCTTTCCCTTTCCCCTCTTAGAATGTAAGCTCTGTGGAAAGAGGGCTTGTTTGTTTGTCTTTTATCCCTAGTATCCAGTATCCACAGCCTAGAATACAGTAGATGCTTAAAGACTAAGTCCTATAACTCTATATAAATAGTCTAAGAACATCATCATAGGACACAAGCCCAGAAAAGGAAGTGAAAGAAGAATATAATGAGAGGCAATAGATGCTTGGACAGTGAGTATAGTAGATAAGAGTACACGCCTTGAAGACAGGGGGACAAAAATACTGGAGTGGTTTGTCATTTTCTTCTCCAGTTTATTTTACAGATGAGGAAACTAAGGCAAACAGGATTAAGTGATTCTCCCAGGGCCACACAGAGAATAAGTTTCTGAGACTGGATTTGAACTTATGAAGATCAATCTTCTTGATTCCAAGTCCTGAGCTCCATGCATTGTCATTTAGCTATGTACATGCATCCACATGTATATGAATATGTGGAGATACATATATATATATACAAAAATATAAATTATATGTGCCAGATGGGTGTCAGGATGAGAAACCTTAAAGAGAGAAAGAATACTGAAGATTGAGAAGTTTGGGGGAAGGCTTCACAGAGATAAGGCTTGAGCTGAGACAGGAAATAACCTTGTTAGTTAACTTCTGATGTGGTCAACTCATATATAGTAATCCAGGAGCTACCATCTCTTATATTTTCAGAAAAACAAAAGGTGGTGGTCTCTAGATTATAGCTAACCACAGAGGAAAACAATGAACAGGATGGTAAATAAGAAAGAGAAGTCAGTTACTCAGTAGAAGAAAACAATTGTGCAAAGGGCAATTTATTTTTCTATATTGAAAATGGAGAAACATTAATATATACATTCATTCATTAAGTCATTCATTTAATCATTATTGAACACCTACTGTATTTATAAATGTTCAAAAAAGCACTGAAAATTCAGACACAGGAGTAACTATTTCCAGCTAGAGAAATTCAAGAAGGCTTTAGAGAAGACTTCATAGGTATGTGTTGTATACATAAACATACATTGCTAATGATTTTCACTTCCTCTGATTAAAAAGAAATAGATCATCAACTGACATTCAAATTTTGTCATTTTTAAACAGAAAGTTAAAAATAAATAGAATTTCAGATAATTACTCTAACCCTTCCTCCTTGGATTTTTTCTCCTCAGTTATGGGTGAGATTTTCATGCTTGTTACAAACATTTGTCTAATATGAGGATTTCCATTCCATTTCATAAGCTGTATTAATACTTATACTTCTATGATTTTATATATTTAATTATTCTTTGGTCTTCTATAGTGACACTCCGGAGAAAATATTATAAAACATAATCTGGTTAACAAAGAAATGACTAAAAATTAATATCAATCTATAGCTGAAAATAACACCTTAAAAATGGCATTGAACAGCAGGATGATTTCAGAGAGGCCTGGAGAGACTTGCATGAACTGATGCTGAGTGAAACGAGCAGAACCAGGAGATCATTATACACAGCAACAACAATATTACATGATGATCAATTCTGATGGACATGGCTCTCTGCAACAAAGAATTGTCTCAAACCAGTTCCAATTGTTCACTGAAGAAAACCATATACACCCAGAGAGAGGGATATGAAATATGGACCACAATGTAATATTTTCATGATCTCTATTGATGTTTGCTTGCATTGTGTTGCCTTTCTCTGATTTTCTTTTTTTTTCTTGTAGATAGGATTTTTCTTGCACAACTTGTCAAGTATTTCAATATTATTAACAGGTAGTGGACTTCCTGCCATCTAGGGAAGGGGAGGTGACTGGGGGTAAAAGTTATAATGGAAAGCTTTGTAAAGATCAATGCTGGGGAACTACCCATACATATGTTATACAAATAAAAAGCTTTAATAAAAAAAATGGAATTGAATTAATGGTAAATAGAGGCACAAAAATTTACTGAAAAAAGCAATTTCTTAAAAAGCAACATAGGCCAAATGGAAAAAGAGGATCAAAATTTCACTGAAGAAAATAATTCCTTAAAAATTAGAATTGAGCAAGTGAAAGCTAGTGATTCTATGAGATATCAAAAAACATAAACAAAAATAAACTCAAAAAAATGGAAAAAATAGAAGAAAATGTAAAATATCTCATTAGAAAAACAAATGGCCTAGAAAATAGATCAGAGACATAATTTATAAACTATTGAACTACCTGAAAGCCATGATCAAAAAAAAGATCTAGAATTTCAAGTATTTATCAAGTATTTAATAAATTTCAAGTAACTTAAAGGATATTTCATTATCAAGGAATACTGCCTCAATACCTTAGATCCTGAGGGTAAAATAGAAATTGGGAGAATAATCACCTCTTGAAAGGGATATCAAAATAAAAACTCTTAGGAACATTATAATCAAATTCCAAAGCTCCCAGATCAAAGATAAAATATTTCAAGAAGCCAAAAAGAAGCAATTCAAAGATTGTGGAACCAAAGTCAGGATCACACAAGATTTAGCAACTTCCATATTAAAGGGGCATAGGGCTTAGAATATAATATTTTGAAAGACAAGGAAGCAAGGATTATGGTCAAGACTAATCTACGCAGCAAAATTGAGTGTAATCTTTTGGAAGAAATGAATATTTAATGAAATAGAAGATTTTCAAGCATTCCTAATAAAAAAGACTACAGCTGAATAGACATTCAAACAAAAGACCCAAGAGAAGCATTTAGAAAGTAAAAATGAAAGAGTAATCATAAGACTTAATAAAGATAAACTGTTTATATGCAAGGATGATAATGAGTAACTTCTAAGAACTTTATTGTTATGAGAATAGTTAAAAGGAGTTTAGAGAACATGAATATGAATTGATTATGTTAAAATCATCTTCAAAAAAATGAAGGGGAAAAATGTACTGGATGAAGGGGGAAGGAAATGTAGAAAGGGAAAGTTTTCTCACATAAAAGAGGTACACAAAGACAAACTTTATAAGAGAGGGGGAAATGAAGGAATAGCAGGTAAAACTTGAATCTCTCATTGAAAATGGTTTAAAGAGGGAAGATTATATATACATACTCACTTGTGTATAGAAATGTAATTTGCCTAATAGGGAAATAGGAGGGGAAGAGTCTATGAGAAGAAGGGGGATAAAAAAAGAGAATAGATTAAAGGAAGCAATGGTTAGAAGCAAAATACTTTTGAGAAGGGACAGGATAAAAAGAGATAGAAAGAAACAGAAGATAATGGGATAAAGAGAAATACACATTTAGTAACAATAACTGCAAATGTGAATGGAATGAGTTCACCCATAAAATGGAAGTAGAGAGCAGAATGGAATGGAAACTAGGATCCACCAAAGCAAGTCTCATGTTTACAAGAAACACACTTGATATAGAAAGACACATAGACATAAAAATAAAGAGCTAGAGCAAAATCTAATATGCTTCAGCTAAACCAAAAAAAAAAGACAAGGTTAACAATCATGATCTCAAAGTAAAAGCAAACAAAAAAAACTAATCAGAATTTGAGATAATCAAGAAAACTATGTACTGGAAGAAAGAACAAAGAAGTGATAGAATGAGGAAAATTTTCTCACACTAAAGAAATGAACAAGGAAGAGCTTTTACTGTGTAGGGGATAATGTGTAAATGTGTGTATATATATGTGTGGTGTGTGTATGCATGAGAGAGAGAGAGAGAAAGAGAGAGAGAGAGAGAGAGAGAGAGACAGAGAGAAAGAGAGAGAGAGAGAGAATTCTTGAACCTCATTCTTATAAGAAAGAATATTTATTTAGTTTTTTTCTAGTGTCAGTCTTAAAGATCTTGAGCCTTGGTTATATTTGTAACTTTACTCGCTTGTGAAA
This sequence comes from Myrmecobius fasciatus, assembly GCA_023553655.1. Taxonomy (NCBI): domain Eukaryota; kingdom Metazoa; phylum Chordata; class Mammalia; order Dasyuromorphia; family Myrmecobiidae; genus Myrmecobius; species Myrmecobius fasciatus. Next base: position 67,611 of record JAJPUD010003111.1, on the reverse strand, counting down.
TAGAAGTTACACACACTGTTTTGTTTTGTTTTTTTTTTTTCCCCCAAGTAAAGAAAACATAATATAAATTGTAAGGCAGAGAACTACAAGTGAGATTCTACAGGAGTCAAATAAGCCTAGACAGTTTCTACCTTTTTTGCTCCTGTAAGGTAAACATTTAAAACATTGTAGAAACCCAAAGATGACAGAGCAAAGAATGCTACATGCAATGCTCTATTTCTCTCAAAATGGCTAGCTTCCTATCTTGTTAATACTAAATTTAAAAATTCTTCTATTTCACAAGCCAGTTAAGTTGCAAATATAACCAAGGCTCAAGATTTTTAAGACTGACACCAGAAAAAAAAAAAAAAAACTAAATAAAAGTCTGACAGGCTAAATATCCCTAAATTATTCTTCTCTTTTTCCATTTTGATTAAAAGAAAATTTACAACTGTATAGTACTTAATGAGATGAAATTTCTCTAAAGAACCTTTTCCACAGATGGGAAGAAAGAGTATTTCCTAGCCTATTTTAAGAAAGTCCATCAGAGTCTACCTAGCAACATCTTATTATAACATATAAACTTACTGGTGTCAGAGAAGCAGTGTGCTATAGCAGCTAGAGAGGAGGCTTAGAGTCAAAAGTCAAACCCTGCTTCTGATACATACTGGTTATGTGATGCTAGCCAAGCCATTTATGAGCTCAGGGATTTTTCTCCCTGGGAATTCTCTATACCAACATATCGTCAGGTCTGGTTTCCCTCTATACCCTTAAAAAACAAGAACAACAACTTAGCAGATTTTTTTGTGCTTTTTCTCTCTTAGGTTTTGTTTGTTTTAAATAAAAATCCTCTTCTGAAGTGTCCACTCCTTCCTTCATGAAGTGACACTGCGAAAGGACTGAAGATTGCAAAGTTTACGAAAGCTATATGTTGTCATCAGTCATACAAATTTAAATACTGAGCTCTCAAACAGAATTTTTCAGCATTCCTTCAATCTTCCTGAATGGGATCGGGTGCAGATTTCTCAATAAGTCTACGAGACAGTATAGGTCAAAGTAGGCCTAAATCACATGATCCCTATTCCCAGACCTGGAAGATCAGGCTTTGGACGATGGGCTGCAGGAAGTCACATGATCTCTAAAGGTCAGACCGTAAGTCAGTGACAGGAAGTGACGCGACCCATAGGAAGCAGAAAACATTGGTGACTATTGGTGAAGGACGGTTACTTCCTTTTAATCTCTCCAATGAAAAGGCTTGGGTCTTTTGCTATTTAAATCCCGACAAGCTTCTGGCTTGTCAGGTACTCGAGCACATGATGGAAGCTGGGATGCCTCCTAGGTGTGTTTGGGCCTCTCCCTGCAGGGACTAAATAAATGCTTTTTTCTTTGTATCTGAAGATGTCTCTGATTAGTTAATTTGGGAAAGGGGATCTAGCATCGGTCCCATACAATCCCTCCAACATCCTCATCATATACCCAGAAGATCTTCTATTTCCCAGATTTCCCAAGTATAAAACAGGCTACTTCAGTGATAATTATACATGACTGAGTAGCTTGACTTGTGTAGCAGCTTAGTGATTCACTTAGGGAAATATTTCAAATTCTACTTAGGAAAGCCATTAAATCTTTGTTTTAAAAACTACTTCAATCTGCTAAATAAATCTTTTCTCACCATATGCCACTCTTTAACATCACCAATGGTTTTATCTTTAGCCACATTGTTGGAATGAAGATTCCTGGTCAAGTTGAAAAATAGCAAAGCAAAATTTAGAAAAGGCAAATTAAAATATTCTTGTGAGAAGAATTCATGTAACAGAAATGAAAGTTCATGCTCTTTTGGTCAAATATTGTAATCAAGATGCCAAAGAGAGACAAGCAGAAAATGACAGGAAGACTCAATAGGAATACATATTAGTGTTAGCACAGGAAACCCAGAGCATACATAGATAAAAGTTTCTAAAGAAACATAGAAATTTGCATGTATTATTTTTTCACTTATACCAGCACCTAAACCCTACCCTTCATTCTTTTATTTTTTTATTTTTTTTTTAAAATTTTTTTTATTAAAGCTTTTTATTTGTATAACATATGTATGGGTAGTTCCCCAGCATTGATCTTTACAAAGCTTTCCATTACAAATTTTACCCCCAGTCCCCTCCCCTCCCCTAAATGGCAGGAAGTCCATGACATGTTAATAATGTTGAATTACTTGACAAGTTATGCAAGAAAAATCCTATCTACAAGAAAAAAAAAAAGAATCAGAGAAAGGCAACACAATGCAAGCAAACATCAATAGAG
>JAJPUD010003111.1:0-63646 GCA_023553655.1 Myrmecobius fasciatus | reverse complement strand
TCATCTGTTATTTGGAATGGAATTTCTTTTTGTATTTCTTGCTGCTGAATTTTGTTGGTAATATATACAAATGCTGATGATTTATGTGGATTAATTTTGAATGCTGGCACTTTGCTAAAGTTGTGAATTGTTTCTAGTAGTTTTTTAGTTGAGTCTCTAGGGTTCTCTAAGTATACCATCATGTCATCTGCAAAGAGTGATAATTTGGTTTCTTCATTACCTACTCTGATTCCTTTTATCTCTTTTTCTTCTCTTATTGCCAAAGCTAACATTTCTATTACCATATTAAATAGTAATGGTGACAGTGGGCAGCCTTGTTTCACTCCTGATCTTATTGGGAATGGTTCTAGTTTGTCTCCATTACATATGATGCTTGCTGATGGTTTTAAATAGATGCTACTGATCATTTTAAGGAAAAGCCCATTTATTCCTATACTCTCTAGTGTTTTTAATAGGAAAGGGTGTTGAATTTTATCAAAGGCTTTTTCTGCATCTATTGAGATAATCATATGATTTTTGTTAGTTTGGTTATTAATATAATTAATTATGCTGATAGTTTTCCTAATATTGAACCAGCCCTGCATCCCTGGTATAAATTCTACTTGGTCATAGTGTACTATCCTGGGGATGACTTTCTGTAATCTCATTGCTAATATCTTATTTAAAAATTTTTGCATCAATATTCATTAGGGAAATTGGTCTATAGTTTTCTTTCTTTTATTCTTTAAGCTGCTTTTGTTTTCTACAAAATAGATCCAATGCATTTGCTTATCTTTAAAGACAGGAGCAATATCACCAACAGAAGAAAATGAAAGGGATTGAAGAAACAATTGTTCAGTCTAAAAGAGATAGATAGAAACCTGTCATATAATTGGATTTTTCTAAACTTATTAAAACCCAAATCATTAGTATGATAGATGAAGTCCTAAGTGTTTCATTTCTGTTTATCTGATATTTTTAACCACATTTTTCACTTAGCATTCTTGAAAGTTTTGATAACAACTCCATGCAAATTGTTCATTCTTTGTTCTCAAAGAAAACAGTATCTTGACTTGAACATGAATTAGGTTTAAATGAAGCAGAACTTTGCAAAGTTATCAGCCTTACCATCTCCTCCAGAGCTGCAGTGGTTGGTTGCTTTTGGCTTTTGTAAATTAAAGTCTTTCCCACGTTTCAGTTTGTCTGAAGAAATCCCCATTCAATCATTTAAATTCTAGGAAAGAATGGAGAGAAAAGATAGCCTAGTTTGTTATTACAAAATTATCAATCTGGGAGAGGAAGACCCTCAGAGTTTTTGACCAGAACTGAAAACAATTGCTATTTACACTCATTTTAAGACATCAGAACCTAAAAGATAAGCAACAGAAGCTTGGGATGGGGGCTATTATCAACCATTTAATGAAAACCAGATTTAAAGATGTTAAGTAGCTCTAATTGAATCACAATGGACTTTTATAAAGCCTGTTTTTTCAGAGCTGTATTTCAGAAGAGCATAAAGGAATAGGACAGAACAAAAAGTAAACTATCCCAGCTTTTTTTTTAATTATTTAAAACTAAATACAAAATAAGAAAAAACAAAATAGAAAAAGAAAGACAGAAAAGGAAAATTAAAAAAAAAATACAGAACATTGTCATGTACCCAGCAGAATAGCAAGGATTCAATTAACTTCTATTTCAATTAACTTCTATTTCAAGAAAGCATATATAATAATAGAAGAGATTATATTCATGAATGTTCATCTTTTCTTTGCTTCCTTGTGGGTTATTCTTTTATTCTCTGTTGTGTACTTTTTACTTTATTCTTTTTTTCCACTTTTATCTTATTCATCTCCCCCAAGAAGGCCATAGTTAAATAGGGTATATACATGTATATAGATATAGATATAAACATGTACATACATATATACATGTATATATAGATATAAACATGTTTATACATACATACACATACATATAAAAGATATTTGCACATATGTACACATGCATCTAAATATTACTATGGCTGACATATAATGTAAATTTCTCTCTAGATTGAATCTTTAAGTTTGACTGAGATCAATGATTACTAAGCCCTACTTTTTTTTTTCTAATAAATTCTACTCCTGATTTTTGTTATAGCATTTGTGTATATCTCTTATTTCCTATCCTTGCTAACTCTTTTACTTTAATCCTACTCCTTAACTGAGCTTGTGATTACTTAAACTTCCCCCACCCACAGATCCCTTCCTTATCTTTCTCCACCATTCCCTTATACTCTTCTCTTTATTCCATTCCCATTTAATCTATACATCTTGTCCCACTGCCATTAATCTATACACCCTTCTATATCCCACCTTATCCTATTCCCTCCCCCTTATTTCTTTATAGATTTTGAGGGGTACAATACCTTTTATGGTATATATAGTGGATTAGAGAAGAGTTTATATATATATGTACTCTTCTCTAACCCATTTCAGAACTACCAGCCCTACTCTATCTTATGTTTCTATGTTGGGTCTTCTTGCGTATCTCATTTAAATAGCATGATTACTATTTTTATAATTTTCTAGTTTTGTTTTTTAGATTAGATCATACTTAAGTTCTAATTTTTCTTTTGAACTACCTAATTACTGATCACAATATTTAACATATTGTTTACATTTGTGTGTTAAAAAATATAAACAATTTGTCCTTGTTGAGTTTCTTGAAATTAATCTTTAATGTTGGCTCTTATATGCTAAATTTTTTATTGAGTTGAGGTCTGGTTGAGACTAGATCTTAAAATATCTAAAAAAATCTCCAAGTTCATTGAATATCCATTTTTAAAAAAAAATTTCAAAGAATTATTTTCTTTGTATCTCCTTTTCTAGTTAACTTTTTTTTCATAATCTTGTTTTTCTCGGATGGTTCTTATTTATTTGTTTGTTTTTAGTTTTTTCTCAATCTCATTTGTTTTTTTTTTTTTTGAGTTCTATACATTCTTTATGGTCAAATAGTCATTTAATATTACTCTTTGGGTACAAGAGGTTTTTTTTTTTTACTTCATTGTCTTCCTCTGAGGGTGAACCCCAGTCTTCCCTATTCCCATAGTAAATTTCAATGATTGGGGTTTTTCTCCTTTGCCTGTTCATTTTTTAAAATGAGCATTATTAATGTAAGCACCTCTAAACCTGAGCTGTGGGGAATATCTCTGGTTTCCCTTCAGCTCTCTCCTCTGACTAGAAACCCTAAACCCAAAACTCCACCCTTCTGCAAGTGCCAGCAGCCAGCAGCTTCCCTTGTCCCATTGCTTCTGCCCTCACAGGATGTGCTGGTTCCTTCTAGCCCATAGCTGCATCTCTGCAGCACAGCTGGGCCTGGTGTTCCTAGTTTTCTTATATTTCGACCATTGACTCTCCATGCTGTGGGAGGTGGGGTGTGTGTGAAAGTTCCTGTGTTTGGATTGAGAATTCCTCCAACCTCCACTAGACCCAGGGCTCTCTGCTTGAAGTTTCTGCAGAGCTAGCCTGCTAATGTTTATACTCCATGTCAATTTAACCCTGGTTCTGAGATCTTTCTTTGTGTCTTTTCTGTCCCAGAAGGACCCCCATTCTGACTCAAGTCTTATTTGTTTTCTTGGGTCTATATTTGTCCCAAGGGGCGATTTTGTTTTATTAGTGGGGGAAATCTGGATAGCTTGTAATTTTCTGACCTACTTTGCCATCTCCCCAGAACCCTCCCCTTGTCCCAGCTCTTTGAAAATAAAAATAACAAAATTTTAGAAAATCTAGAATCTCAAAATTCTTGCAAAACATAAATACTAAAATGATATTTTTGTTAAAGCTTTTTATTTTTCAAAGCATATGCATAGATAATTCTGCATCATTAGCCCTTGCAAAACCTTGTGTTCCAGTTTTCCCCCTTCTCTTATTTCCCTCCCCTAGATGGCAAGCAGTCCAATATATGTTAAACATGGAAGACATATATGTTAAATCCAATGTATACATGCATATTTATACAATTATCTTGCTGTACAAGAAAAATCAAATCAAACCAGAAAAGAAAAAGATGAGAATAAAATGAAAGCAAACAACAACAAAAAGAGTGGGAATGCTGTTTTGAACCACACTCAGATCCCACAGGCCTCTCCCTGGGTGTATATGTCTTTCTTCATCACTGAACAATTGGAACTGATTTGAAATATCTCATTGTTGAAGAGAGCCATGTCCATCAGAAGTGATCATCATAAAGTCTTGTTCATGCAAGTCTCTCCAGGTCTCTCTGAAACATCCTGTTGGTCGTTTCTTACAGAACAATAATATACCATAACATTCACATACTATAACTTATTCAGGCAGTTTCCAGTTCTTTGCCACTACAAAAAGGGCTGCCACAAACATTCTTGCACACGTGGGGCCCTTTCCTTCTTTTATGATTTCTTTGGGATATAAGCCCAATAGAAACACTGCTGGGTCAAAGGGAATGCATAGTTTGATAACTTTTTGAGCATAGCTCCAAATTACTCTCCAGAATGGTTGGATCCGTTCACGGTTCCACCAACAATGCATCAGTGTCCCAGTTTTCCCACATCCCCTCCAGCATTCATCATTATCTTTTCCTGCCATTTTAGCCAATCTGACAGGTGTGAAGTGGTACCTCAGAGTTGTTTTAATTTGCATTTCTCTGATCAATAGTGATTTAGAGCACCTTCTCAAATAACTAGAAATAGTTTCAATTTCTTCATCTGAAAATTGTCCGTTCATATCCTTTGACCATTTATCAGTTGGAGAATGGCTTGATTTCTTAGAAATTTAGGTTAATTCTCTATATACCAAAATAATATTATTATGTTCAGAGCACTCACATGCAAGTATATGGCACTCCAAGTGGATAGAGGGATCATATTTGTGGATAGAAAACAAAGAAGGGAAAGGGAGAGAAGAAGGAGGAGGAAGAGGAGAAATAGCATCAATCCCCAACTAAAACTGGCAGGTTGAGTCCCCATAGGGCAACTACTACTATTCCCAGATAACATGGTAAACTTAATACAAAAACATTCTCCTAAAAACCAGAATAATTACACATTAGCTAAAGATAACAAATCTGAAACTACAACTCAAATATTTATTTCAATTCAGCAAATGGTTTCTGAGAGACATTAGTGATTCTTAAATGGAGAGCTATCCTGGGTTTTGGACATGTCTCTGATGCATAATGGTTGTGTGATCTTAAGCAAGTCACTTAACCAGTTAGTGCATTTGATACCTCTCTAAGACAAAAAGTTGGACACGATTCTGATCTGTTTCTTTACTTTGAAGTTGCCTCTCTTTCCAGGTTTCAAACATTTATCAGTTGTCTGCCATAAGCTATCAAAATGCTTACAGCTTCTGCCCTCAAGGAGTTAACAGTCTAATGGGAGAGACAACAAATATAAGCAAAGAAACTATATACAAGATAAATTGGAAATATTTAATAGAGAGAAAGCATTGGGATTAAGAGGAATTTAAAAAACCTTCCTGGAGAAAATGGGATTTTAATTGAGATTTAAAGGAAGTCAGGGAAGTCAAAAGGTGAGGAAATGAGGAAGAAAAGCATCCTAGGCATAGGGAACAGCCAGAAATGATTCCCAGAGCCAAGTATTTTGTTTATGGAACAGTCATATAGATATGAATAGAAGAGTATCTGGTATGGAATAAGGTGTAAGAAAAGTAGAAGGGTAATGGGGGGCTAGATTATGAAGTGCTTCAAATGCTAAGTAGAGGATTTTGTATTTAATCCTGGAGGTGATAGGGAGTCAATGGAGTTTATTGACTGAGGATAGGAGTGAGAGAGTGTGTGACATGATTGGACGTGCACTTTAGAAAAATCACTTTGTTGGCTGAATGAAAGATTGAAGTGGAAAGAGATGTGAAGGAGGCTGATCCAGTAGTAAGCTATTGTAATAGGTCAGGCATAAGGTGATAATGCACTGGAGTGATGGAAAGTGTCAGAAGAGAGAAGGGGTAAAATCAAGATATTAGAAATATGAAATTGACAGACTGGTGACAACTTGGATATGGGAAGGAGGATGAGAGATAGTGAGGACGAGGGTGACTTGTACTTATGAACCTGAGGGATTGGGTGATTGGCAATACCTTTTTTTTTTTTTTGCTTTTTGCTGAGGCAAATGAGGTTAAGTGACTTGCCCAGGGTCACACAGCTAGGGAATGTTAAGTGTCTGAGATCAGATTTGAACTCAGGTCCTCCTGACTTCAGGGCTGGTGCTCTATCCACTGCTCCACCTAGCTGCCTCGGCAATACCTTTTCAGTAGGGAAGGTAGATAATAAATTATATTTTGGACATAATGAGTTTAAGAAGTTGATTGGACATCCAGTTCTTGGTGTTTAAAATGCATTTGGAGATTTGAGACTTTAGGTCTACAGAGTGATTGGGACAGGATAAGTAAGTAGATTAGAGAATAATCAGCATAAAGATGGTAATTAATTTCATGGGAGCCACTGAGATGGTCAGATGAAGTTGTACAAATGGAAAAGAGAAAAGGGCAAAAATTCCTGGGGTACCTATGATTAGAACAACTGTATTAAGCCTGGGGATACAAATACAATATATGAAACAAACTCTGTTGCCAGAGAATTTTTATGGTAAGGATATTTTACTTGGGATTATTTATTTTTTTTCAATGTATTTCCTCCACTAGAAATAGCATGGCAAATAGTGAACTTGCCTTGGAGCCAGGCTCAGTACCATGTGACTGAGCAAGTCACTTAATCCTGTTTACCCCAGTTTCCTCATGCATAAAATGAGTTGAAGAAGGAATAGCAAAACCACTCCAGTATCTTGGCCAAAACCCCCCAATTTAGGTCACAAAGAGTTGAACACAGCTGGAAAACAACTGAATGAAATTATTATGAAAACAATTTTGACCCTATAAACTATCTGAAAAAGTCTTGAGAGTCTCCAGGGGTTCTTGGACTACCTTTTGAGTACCACTGTCCTATAATAATTAAACAACGTGTTTAGTTATTGTTGAACTTAATTATATATTCAATTTTCTCAATTCTTTACCCTTTTGTCTTTGGCACCAAATATGAAACTGCTACATGTGTGATGTGAATATATTTATAGTTTTAGGAAGTATGATATTCAGAAAACATTTTTTACATAAAAGCTACTATGCTTGATTTTAAGAATACAAAAATGAAACCTCGAGGATTTTCCACTTTAAGTGTACAGCCTTGGATAGAATAGATTTAATGTTATAGATATCTAAATAGTATAATATCTAAATAGTACAAATTAACTGTAAGTAGTTAAATGTGTGTATAATAACCATTTAGATGTTAGATAACATTTTCAAGTAGGTATTGCTTTTCTCCACAAAACCATGGCAATTTGAAATGTGAAAACTGCACTAAAAACACAAAACAAAACACCTCTTACTTTGGGAAACCTAACATTTTAGCAATGACACCCATGAACATCTGATTTTTTTTCCCCTCCAAACTTTTAACGCCCTCATTTTTTAAGCTTGTTATCTGTCCTCTAGCTTACTTGTGCCACCTAGTGCTTGTTCATGAATCTTGTGGATTTAAGAAGGAATTGTGATACATCTAATATGAAAAATGAATTCCAATTCAACTGAAATAAATGTATTCAAGATGTATTTTACAAACGGCATGAGTAATTTACACTTCATTTTTTTCAAACAAGCCATTACACTCAGGTAAATAATATAAATCTACTTCTGAATGTACTGAAATTCATACAGCCTCCCACAGAATTCCATCTTCTAGTAAATACATCAGATGAAGGCATAAGTCAAGACTACTGCAATCTGATGGAATCAGATCCTAGTACTATATCCTTCTTGTGGAAATTAATATCAATAGCACTTTGTAGTGCCTATTCTGTGCCAGCCATTGTGCTAAATTCTTTTTTTTTTTATAAAAGCTTTTTATTTTCAAAACATCTGCATGGATAATTTTTTAACATTAACCCTTGCAAAACCTTGTGTTCCAGTTTTCCCTCCCCTTCACTAAACCTTTCCCTTAGATGGCAAATAATCCAATATATGTAAGATATGGTAGAAGTACATGCTAAATCCAATATATGCATACATATTTATACAATTTTCTTGCTACACAAGAAAAATCAGGTCAAACAGGAAAAAAAATGAAAAAGAAAATAAAATACAAGCAAACAACAACAAAAAGAATGAAAATGCTATGTTGTAAACCACACTGAGTTCCCACAGTCTTCTTTCTGGATGTAGATGGCTTTCTCCATCACAAGATCATTGGAATTGGTCTGAATCATTTCACTGTTAAAAGAACCATGTCCATCAGAATTGATCATTGTATTGTCTTGTTGCTGTGTACAATGATCTCCTGGTTCTGCTCATCTCACTCAGCATCAGTTCATGCAAGTCTCTCCAGGCCTCTCTGAAATCGTCCTGCTGGTCGTTTCTTACAGAACAATAATATTCCATAACATTCATATACCATAATTTATTCAGCCACTCTCCAATTGATGGGCATCCATTCAGTTTCCAGTTTCTAACCACTACAAAAAGGGCTGCCACAAACATCTTTGCTAAATTCTTTACAATTGTTATTCCATTTGATCGTCACAACAATCTGGGAGGTAAATGTTATTATTATCATCCTGGCTCTATAGCAGATCAAACTGAGACAGAGATTGGATGACTTAACCAGAGTCACACAGTTGGTGAGTATCTGAGGTCAGATTTGAACTCGGTTTTCTTAATTCCAGGCCCACCACTATAAGCCACTGTACCGCCCAGGTTCTCTGTAATACCAGATGGACACTTTCTCTTTCTCTGAATTTTTAAAAAGTTGTTTCTAATTTGTTTTGGAGCCTAAACTTATGGTTCTAGATTGTTTTCATGTTTAAAAGAAATTCCTACTCAATGATCATAACATAGATTTAGAGTTGTAAGGGATTCAGTGATCCACTAGGCAAATTTCATTTTTCAGGGAATGAGCTGAGTTCCAGAGAAATTAATTATCTACAATCATATAGTTATTAAATTGCAGGACTAGGATTCAAATACAGTCCCTTTAATTCTAAATTTGTTCCTTTTCCCATGGTACCTTGTTACGCTTATATACTCTGAGGATTTGAAGAAAACTGATTTTTTTTAAAAAAGTAATAAACAGTTGAGAAAAACTGTGAACCTAATTTTAATGACATCCAAGCAGCAGGGTTGGATATTCTTCAGTGAAATAGCAATAGTTTTAGGTCAGCTATTGTTGACTTGAAAAATAGTTTGGTTCTAAAATGCATGTATGTCAAGGCTAATAAACCTAAAGAGTGGGTATTAATCACTACTCCAGAATGGCATAATTAAGAGTCTCTATAATCCTGACATTCATTCCTCACTCCTTATTAAGCAAATTAGAATATACCCTGACTTTTTCTTGTTCTATATCAGACAGTAGTACTCTCCTCTTGGTATCATGTCAACTATTTGTCTAAAACTCTAAATAAATTTAAGCTCTGAGGGACCTTGAGTTTATGGACCAGAGTGCAAAAGCCATTGTGGATTCCACGTCTGACAGTCATGACACTGTGGACGGCCCTCAGTTTGGGGCTGGAATCAATAGGGCAGCACTCAGAAATTGCTCCTTATTGACATTTGTTTTCCTCCTTCCCTTGGCAAATGGAAATTCATATTAATTACTCTCCTTGCTGCTATTCAACCTCAAATTCCTGCACAAGTTATATTTCCTCTTGTCTCAGATATGACTCATTTTAGTAATGATTTTTAATCTTGACTGAAATCAGAATCTCAATGCTCTATTTTTATTAATTTGTTCATTTGGAAAAAAAATTTTTTAAAGAAAAATGAAATATATAATTATGTCATACATGAGAAAAATAACATCTGATTATTTTGATTTATTAATAAATGAATCATTTAAGTTTTTAGAAATCTTTTTAAACATATAAATATGTATGCATATATTGGATTTAACATATATTTTCACCAAGTTTAACATATATTGGATTACTTGCCATCTGGGAGAGGGGTGGGGGAAAGGGAAGGAAAATTGGAGCATAAGGTTTTACAAGGGTTAATGTTGAAAAATTATCCATGCATGTGTTTTGAAAATAAAAAACTTTAATAAAAAAAGTACATTTGAGTGTTCAAAAATAATTAAACAAAGCTTGTCATAAATTTGAAAGTTGATTTTCCAATTTATGATTTGTTCCATTCTCTTCCTTCAGTTTATATTTTAGGCAGTATATTGCTCATTGATTTAAAAATTAAAGTTGTAACAGAAAAAGGATATAGGAGAAATTTCTATTGAAAGTTTTGAGAGCAGATACTATTTCATTTCTATATCACCAGCCTTATCTTACTAGGAAGCAGACTTTAATGCTCCTTTCTGACCATCTCCAAACCATGCTATCTGTGCTCTGGCCATCAATCTCATTGCTTCCTGGCTAGAATACTGGACTTTGCTTTTGGAACTCTGGGCTCTAAGGATTGAATTTTGGCTTTATTTTGCCCATATCTAGCCTTCCATGTTACTTCCCAACTATTTCCACACCAAACTGCCACTGTTTGCATCCTCCCGTTCCAGTTTCTCTTTATGTTATCTTACTGCATTAGGATGAAGGCATCTTAATGTTGTGTGAGGAGGTTGGGAAGATGGCCTGGAGAAATTGGACTTGGAGAAGCAGAGCCTATGGCAGATTGGGTTGGGAGAATACAGGAAGTCGCGGGCTAGAACATCACATCATCTGATCGCTGCCCTGTTGTTGGACATCAGGTTTAATTCCTTTCTTCTGAAAAAATGGTCTTAGAAAAAAAAAAGCACTCAGAAATGAATATTGATGACCAAACACAGGGATAATCAATCAATAAGTATTTATTGTCTACTATGTACCAGGTACATAGTTAAACACTAGGTATAATAAAAGATGCAAGACAATCTCTGCTTTCAAGAAGCTCCCAATCTAAGGGAATAGTTGGTGAAACAAAAAATCTTGTATACATCTTTGTATCTTCTAATGATCTAATGTAACTTTATTTTTTTTTTAATTTTTGGGCTTTAGAGGGTATGTATTTGGGTCAGCAACTACTTGTCAATTAGAAGCCCTGAAATGCAGGATACACAGCTCTTTTGATAGCATTTAAAGGCAGACTAGTTAGACAGCAAAAAAAGTCTCAAAAATAAAGGGGACTTAACAAGTGGTAGAATACTCTAAATGGTTATGATGACTTATGATATCATAGTTGCTAATGTATATGCATTCTTTTTAAGGAGAGATCTCTCTACAAGAGGTCAATGATTGCCTACTTTTTATACTTAATCTAGCCTCTAAGGCCTTTATTTTCTCTTACTCTTCAGTTATTTCTCCTTGTTTCACATGGCAGCAAACATTTTTATATTGTGGAATTTCTCCACCAACATAATGCATGTCCTCCGAAGAGAGCAGTTCATATCAGCCTTCAGGTACTATTTTTATTTTTGTTATTTATACCAGTAAAGTGGCAACAGGGAGATCTGGGTCACCTTTTTGTGCATCAGGGCTCCCAATCTGTTTGACTGTCCTGGCATCTGTTTGTACAAAGATCTCTGAGGAGAAAATGACCATCTTCTTCCTTCCAGAGTTTCCCTTCACAGTAAGGAAATGCCTCCAAATGCTATTATTGTAAAAGGACATAAGAGTGTATAATCCTGAAATGGACATTTTTTTTCATCATGTAGTACATCTTTAAGGAGGCTAATTTGGAATATGGTATGTGCTATTTTGGATTATGGTTTTTTTATATTGTCCTTTTCCACTTTCTCTGATCTTTTTAGAGCATATGGCTAGTAATGATATCATTAGATCAAAAATTGTGTATAGTTTGTTGGCTACATATATAATTTGGTATATTTAAAGGAGCCATCCTGTTGCTTCAGTTGCCACAAAAGGATCCTGCTGTTCTCCTAAAGTGTTAATTTTCCAGCACTGAAAGCTTCTCAGCAATCTCTGGCATACTGCTAAGTCTCAGCCCATGAGCAGACAGATCATCTGCAGAGTATATAACTTTATACAAAATCCAATTCTTGTCTCAGTACCCACTATTTGAGTTTAGATTTTATAATAGAATATGTGGCAGGGACTTCCTTTCTGGACAATAGCTGGATGAAATCATTAAAAATTCACTTCTGTTTTGGAAGAAAAGTAAAGGAGAGGAGTAGGAAGGGGAGAAGAGGAGAAGGAATGGAGAAATGGAAGGGGGAGATAGGAAGGGATAGAGAAGGCAGGAAGGGAGGAAGGGAGAGGAAGGAAGGAAGCAAGGAACGGATAGAGGGAAAGAAGAGAGAGAGAAGAAAGGGAGAGAAGAAAGCACAGAAGAAAGGGAGAGAGGAAAGGAAGGGAAAAAGGAAGGAAGGGAGAGAAGGAAGGAAGTAAGGAAGGAAGAAAAAGAAAGGAAGAGAAGGAAGGGAGAGAAGGAAGGAAGCAAGAAAGGGAAGAAAGAAGAAAGGAAGGGAGAGAAGGAAGGAAGGAAGAGAGGGAAGAAAGAAAAGAAAGGAAAGAAGGAAGAAAAGGAAGGGAGGAAGAAAAGGAAGGAAGGAAGAGAAGGAAGGAAGGAAGGAAGGGAGGAAGGAAGGGAGAGAGGAAGGGAGAGAGGAAGGAAGTGAGGAGAGGAGGGGAGGGAGAAAAGGAAGGGAGGGAGAAAAGGAAGGAAGGAAGGAAGGGAGAAAGGGAAAGAAAGAAGGAGAATGATTTCTTTATCCTCTCTCCAGGTCACTTATAAGAGTGCATGTAAATGAAAGGTAGTTAGAAACAAGTACTCTCTGGCTATGGGACAAATAAAAAGCTTGATAGATGGCCACAGTGAGCTGGATCTAGCTCCTGACTAGATCCATCCTTCACATTGGGTTCTGAGTTGACTTAATTATGCTTCACGTAACCATATTAGCACAAATTAAAAAAAAATTGTCAAACTATAACTTGAAGTGAGAATTAGCTCCTTACCCCCCAAAAAATGAAGGTAATTCTTGACAATCCATGAGACGTTAATTAGAAAACACACACACACAAAATGTAAGTCTCAGTTATACCAATAGTTTCAGCCACAAAATCACAGAATCTAGAGTTGAAAGGTTCCTTAGAAGTCATCTGATCTAAACCATACCTGAACAAAGATTGGTTGCTATTCTTCCTTCTCAAAGGGGACCAAAATAATACCATTTACAATGTGTCTGACTATGGCTGATCAGACCAATACAAGGCTTCAAATGTTCCACCACTGGTTAGGCCAAATAGTCCATGTAAATATTTGGGATAGATTTTCTCAATTTAGGCATCTCATCCTTTGAGCTGCTTTAATTCTGCTTTGTTCAGAGAGCACAGCATTTTCTTTATGTAGGCCGGTCACCATGTTGGGAAGTCCTTTGCCAGCATCTCCCAACATCACATAATCAATTCCAAAGTTCTTCAGAAGAAACATTGATGGTGTTTTTCTATTGCTTCTTCTGACCACTATGAGGTGAGCACCTTCCTTGTATGAGCTCTCCATAAAATAACCTTTTAGGCAAATGCACATTTAGCATTTAAACAATGTGGCCAGACTATGGAAAAACTCCCAGCTTGTTTTTCTATTTCCTACAGTAGTATAAATTTAATTTCCAACATAGTGAACACTCAGTAAAATTTACTGTATAAATACTTAATAGAGCATTCCACATTTCAAAGACATGCTAAATTTTGCAAAGCACTATCCTCACAATGCTATTAAATAAGTAGTCAAAGTTTTCTCTCTTCCTCATTTGAGAGGTAAGCAAAATGGGCTTCAGAGAAATCAAGATATTTGCCATGAACACAGAGTCAGGGCTGATGAGAAAACAGGTTTCCCCAACTTTAAGCTAAGGGTTCTTTTTCTTGTACCACACTATTTCTCTAAGAGAAAATGAGTCGTGATGATTTGAATAGGGAGTCACTGACACAGGGAATATATTTAATATGATGAAAAATGGAATGCTTTGTTTTTAACAAGACAGACATGGAAGGCTTCCCCTTCTGTCCTGTCCCCAAACATACATTATTTCCAGCATCAAAAACATTTCACATACTATCTTTTCATCAGGACTTGTAACAAGCATGAATAATTGTTAATAAATTCCAAATCCCAAAGAGCCAATTCATATTTAATATGAACACAGTTTTGGTGATCATGAGAAATGTCTGACTTCCTTTTCTCTATCACAATATGATCGAAGTTGAGACCAAACATTTTAGATCAATTACACAATAAGTTTATATACTCTATTACAATTCATCATAAGTCTAATTCAGTAAAGATTTGTACATTTACCAGCACTGAATAGCTATCCAGTACATCCAGCATTTTCCAAAAGATGCAAGCAATTTGATAAAACCACTTCAATTCTCTCAGACAAATATAGCTGGTTTCCTAAACACAATGATTAAAGACTCTTTATCAGTTTTATTTTGGTAGGAAGGACAAATAATTGTAATTTATTATATGTAAAGACACTTAAAAATAATAAAAACAAGTGAACAAAAAACACTGTATCATTCTAATTCTAAAGACAAAAAAGAGAGGACAAAAATTTTCCTAATTTGTGCTCCCAAAGAAACTTTGTAAAAAACTTGCATTTGTTTTACACCAAGGCCATTATATATGATGTTTTAAAAAACCACCAGAATCCATCAATTGGTTTACTGGAGATCATGTACTGTAAGCACAATTTGAGTTCTACAAATATCAACATGCAAGTTTGTAATATAGAGAGCCTTTATTTAAACAATAATCATGCAATTTTAAGAGTTTACAACTTATTTTATGATAAAATTTTTTAAAAGATACAGTCCATTTCTAAAAATCCCTACCTTTTCTAGAAGTGGATGCTTATGTAACTATCATTTCCAGGTAGACGTCTTTACTTTAGAAGCTAAAATTGACCTTTTTCTTCTTGGCCTATTGTATTAATAAGATTGTATTCATAAAGTTAAAAAATACTGGATGTCATCTGTTTCTATCATATCCTTCTGTGATTCCTCTTTAACCTGTTGCTTATTCTGAAACTTCTGGAGATGAGTTCTAGAATTTTCTTAAAGTTAATTCTCTGTTCACTACCCTCATTCAACTGCATCATACTTCCCTAATTCCTAGCCATACTATCATGGAGTTCAGCTACCAATAGTACACTTATACATTTACACCATTTATACGTCCAACTGGCAGTGTTTTGGGACCTCTGGGATTTTTTTTCTTTTTGGAGAGAATTCCTTTACTTGAAATCCTTTTAAATTAAAAAGTGAAATTTACATTATTTTTGGTTTAATCATAGGGATAACTCCTCTAACAATTAGTCATCCAATAACAGGAGAGGGACTAACTTGAATAGTAGTAAACACAGTAGGCAAATGAATAGGCTTGATAATCATCTGTGAGGGATGCTCCAAAATGAAGTTGTACTTGATGACCAATTATCTCCTCTTTACCAATAGGAGCACTATGTGATTCTCCACTTCCATATTTGCTGGGAATAGGGAAAGGAACTTATTTGTGATTTCACTGGTGGTGGGAAATTCCTCTACCAATTTTCTTAGAGATTTACCTGAGTCCCTGACAAGTCAAATTGAAGGGCCATAAAGCTAGCATGTGTCTGAGGAAAGACTTGGTCCTAGGCTTTGAAAAATACTCTCTATTCACTCTGCTATGACATAACCATTGTTGGGGAATTCATTTTTCTTTTCACTTATTTTTAGCAGCATGGTCATGCTGGTTTCCAAATCATTGTGAAATACTCTACTATTTAAAAACATTTCCTAGAAAAGCTAAGTGATAGAAAAGATGAAATGCAAAACCAAGAGCATGATAAAATAGATGTGTATATATATATAATATTACATATGTATATCTATCTCTCTCTATATATATTTGCCAAATGAAACAAATTTATATAAGGTGTAAGACATTATTAAAGAATAAAGAAAAGAAAATAAGAAAAAGGAAAAGAGTTGTAAAGCTTTGATTTATGGTATTATTGAAGTTTAGCTAGTCTGTATTGAAGTCCAGATACCTTATGGGAGATTTTTAAAATTACAATTAAAATCATATATCTATAGTTATTCAATCAAAAAACAAACATATAAAAACATTTTTACACCAAAACAAAATATTTTTATTACTAAGTCCATATTTATATATTTAATATAAGAAAGGAATATAAACTATGAAACTTCAAGAATGACAAAAGCTTGTTTCCAAATAAAATATAGAACTTAAAAAAAAAATACATCAAAGTAATTTGCCAAGAATTTTCTACAACAAAAAGCTTCCTGACACAATTTATTCCAGTCCTGAGAGTTCAATGTGCCACTTGTGTATATCATATATCACACTGAAACCAGTTTCACATTTTGCAGCAGAAAAAATACAGGAAAACATGACTAAAACAATCAGTTTTTATAGCAGTTCATTAGCTTAAAAAAAAACCCAACAAAATAAAACTATCACTTGGATGTTGCATCATTGGCAAAATTCATCATTGGGAAAATAATGATAAACAGGATAGATACCCCCAATTCTTCAGGTTGCAAGTCAAAGAATTTACAGATTATTAGCCCCTGCTTGACTTAAGGCATACAGTCTATTAAACTGCCACTGGATGGTAGCTGCAAGGAGTCTAGGAGAGATAATTTATACATGTTGATTTTCCTTTGACACAGGAATTCTGCTTTTTTCACATCAGTGCACCCAGTCTTTGGGGTGGTGTAGGATTTCTAGGATCTCAGCTTCTTTGGAATTCTTTGAAGGTGCATGCATGTATTCCCATCTGTGTAAGATTAAAAAAAATTTTTATTATTATTTTTTATGAGAATCCCTCCAAAATCAGGGCAAAATGCAATTCCAACAGAATGAAAAAAAAAAAAAAATGATCTTAGTTCTTCACATGACCCATGATCTTACTGGTTCTACCAATGCATAGCCACCAGCCTTGGCAGCTGTTTTGATAAGTCAGTGTAGCCATAGTAGTTCACTCTCTGGTAGGCAACCTTCTGATGATAAATCTTTTTAAAATTAACTAAGCTGTTCCCCCAGTGATAACTGTACTCAAAGATTCTGTAGTTTGGTAGGACCCGCCCAAGGTTGACCATCTCCTTACCATGATGCTGCTTCAAAGCAGAACCTTAATAGGACCTGTGCACCATTTTATCTCCAGTCCCTAGCACAATGCTATTCAAATAAGAGTTATACAATAAATATTTGATGATGAATTAATAAAACCGAGTGCTCCATTGTCTCTGGATTATCAATGCATTCATCTACTGATTATGTTAGAGCAAAGATATACATAATATACGTTACGAGTGGATTATAGTGACCTATTAATTATTAATAATTATCAAATCTGTTCATATTTTTATAAAAATTTCATAAACCTGTAAAATTTTACAGCTAATGAACCTATTTAGGAAATAAAAGTTATCAAGCAGAGGGTCAAAGGAATTGGGTTTTAAGAACTCTGATTATCTGGTCAGGCTGAACTCAGGAACTGAGTTGTAGTAGACTAACAAAAATATTAATATTAATAATGATTGCTAACATTTATATGGTACTTATGTGCCAAGTACTGTGCTAAACTATCATCTTTTTTGATCCTCACAACAATTCTGGGATGTAAGTACTATTATAATCCTCTTTTTAGAGATGAAGAAAATGAGACAAGGAAAGTTAAAAATGGCTTGCTTGCGGGTCACACAACCAGTAAGTGTGTCTGATGTCAGATTTCAATTCAGGTTTCCTAACTCTGACTGAACCCCAGTGATCAATACGTTACACAGACTAAGTCAGTTGGATACTTGTATTAATAAGTCTGGCATCAATATGGTGACCTCCTGGGGTTGGGGGGAGAAACATTGCCTAAGGAAGAGTGAACAGGCTAAAATTAAAGTTCCTATGCTGGGGGGATCTGATGTATGAGTAGTCCATAGAGATATGAGTCCCAGTCTTCAAGAACAAACAAAAAACCAGAAAAACCTCTGCTTCTCCTTTTTGTTAGTAATAGTAGTGGTATCATCAAATGCAACTGGAAGCTGAATTGGCTACACCAAGGAACTCTCACCACAATTATTAGGTAGTTGAGACTATTTTTTATTCAACTTGCAGAAAAAAGCCCCAAACTGGTTATCAGAGAGGGGACACCTGGTAAAGTCAAAATCAAGAAAGTTGCTATATTCAATGATATTTTCTACTCCACCTGTAACCAATCTCTTTGAAATAGTCAGAGAATTTAGGTAACTGAGATACTTTCTTCACAATACAAAATGGCTGCTCAATTTAAGAAATATTTCATAAGTGCTGGGATTCAGACCCCATGATAGGTAACAAGATATACTAAAAAAAATACCTAGGCAATGGCATTCTTCCTAAAGAGCTGACATTTTACTTTGGAGAGGAGACATTTACACTGAAAATAAAGTTCCAAACAAAGACAAGTCTATATAAAGTATTTCCTAAGGCTAGGGGCCTTTGATTTACAATACTGGTTCCTAACACTTTTAGTGGCCTTTGAAGGAAGTTGGGCATTTTGTAAGAGAAAGGTGAGCAGTAAGTCTGAATAAAACCTGAATGAATGCTAAGGAAAACTGGCCAGTATGGCTCTAACCAGACCAAAACCCAAAGTTGGCCCCTCTTCTTCTTCCTTATTATTTCACTCCTTTGTTTGATTCTCATTTTTTTTTTTTTTAAATATATTCTTGGGTCAAATAGCCTCAAATAGTCTACATATTCTACAGCATTCTTGAGGTCAAATATACTCAAATAGGGAAATTTGAGGCTTTAATTTTATTTCACTTAAGGAAAAGGAATAACTGGAGGATGAGAGCTATATCAAATTATCTACTTACCTAGCAGTCAGGGGCAAAGACATAAGGATGCTTTCAATCCTAGATCCTGGAGTAAAGAGTCCAAATTTTGTGCCTCTATCATAAAGCAGGTTAAATTCCACATACCTGTCCCAAAAGAAAAGAGTAGAAAAGTAGCTGAAAAAATTCTTCCCTAGGATTAGGTCATAGTGAGGAAATGGTTAACAACAGAGCAGTTTGTTCCTCCTAGGACAACCGGCAGCAGTGAGAGATCACCAGCTGGAAGTCCTGATGAATTTTCAACATCTGTACAGGAATGGATAAATAGGGTATTCTACCCACTGAACAAAAGGAGATGGATGCTGTTATTACAAACAGCAGTTGCAAGACAAGAAGGTTATGTTTTCCAATAAATACACTGAATAGACTGACTTCACAGCTGTAAAAAAAAAAAAAAGGAAAGAAAGAAAAAAAGAATGACTTCAATCTTAGAACACTGCAGCTCTCTCCCTCCAAATCCCAATCCCTTATTGTGATTCTTTAAGACTGACAAGCTCTTCTTACAGATCATAATTCCAAGTGCCATGCCAAATGCTTTATGAATATTATCTCATTTGATCCACACAACAACCCTATAAGGTAGATACTCCCATATTAAAGTTGAAGAAACTGAGGTAAACTTAGCCACAAAAGTTGGAAGGACCTGAGGCTGAACCTGAACTTGGCTCTTCCTGACCAACTCAAGATTTGGGGAGCTATCCACTATACCACTGAGCTGTCATCAGAGACTGAAGGGGCTCTCAGCCAATGACCTCATGCTCTGTGGAAGTATGAGGTTGTCCTCAGCAGGTGAGACCTGCATGGTCTCTCTGAAATCCAATAATTCCTAAACAAATTTGCCCACTGTCATTGTTCAACCTTCATGTTTCCATTTGGGGTTTTCCTGGCAAAGATCCTGGAGTGGTTTGCCATTAATATTTTTGCCTTACTAGCGGCAGAGGTGGAGAGGAATAGGTTAGTTCTCACTCGTCCTGTGTAAATGTAAGAATATTACTCCATGAGACTCTTCTCTCTTTCACCAATTATTAATTCTGGGTCTTGAGGTAATTACTGCTACATTACAGAGAACCTTAAGAATTTACTGTCAAGAAAGAAATATTGCGATTTTCAAGACTATTTACCACTTCTCTCTCTGGTATGGTTCTGATCACCAATTCAACATTTATTAAACATCTATTAAACATTCCAAAGCTTGAGGAGCTAGGTGGGGCAGTGGATGGAGCCTGGAGTCAGGGAGACCTGATTTCAAATTCAGTATCAGACAATTACTAAGGTGTGTGACTGTGTTCAAGTCACTTAACCCTGCTTGCCTTAGTTTTCTCATCTATAAAATGAGCTTTAAAATGAAAGAAATGGCAAACCATTCCAGTGTCTTTGCCAAGAAAACCCCAATGAGGTGATGAAGAAGCAGATCTGACTAAAAACATTTTTAATGTTTTTAAACTCACACAAAATAAGCATTTTGTGAGTTAATACTGATAATGACTTCACAAGCAAAATCGTTTATCAAATGATTAATCATATGATTAGAATCATTTATTATTAATCAATGATTAATCAATCATTTATCAAATGATAAAAAAAAGTCTCTGACTAAATTTCTTGGTGAAGGTACTCTTATTTTTGGATTATATTCCATCACAAGTTAAAATCAGAAAAAATGACTTTTCATTGCATCATTAGTTGCTTCTCCTTTCCCTCTATGTATGTGGATATATGTATATATATATTTTTTCTCAGCCTCACCTCCCTCTCCGAAGCTGCTGCCATTGTTTCTCCTGAGGTGTGAAAGGATCATTACAGTGTTTTTTCACCAGGGGAATATAAGAAGGTACGACAGCACGTGCACAGCTTTGGACAAAACGAAATACATCTTCCTTGGATGGGGAGTCAAGATCATCAAAGAATATACCCCCAATTCCCCTTCTCTCTCCCCGATGTTTTATAACAAAGTAGTCATCGCACCTGAAAAGAAAAACAGAGAAGTTAGAAGGAATTAAATACATTCCAAAGAGAAAAGCATTAAAATGAAAATTTCAGTTAAATAAAAAAAATCACCTCAACAAAATCCCTCTCCTTTACTCAAAATGAAGAGAAAATAAAAGATTTCTGCCAACATACAAACACATATCCCATCTCACAAACAAGACCATTTTTTCCCCAGCATAATACTCCAGCTATTTTGCCTAGGAAGTAACCTTGAAAATCAGTATAGTCCATGACATAATGGAAACTATGCTTTGAAAAGAGACTCTTGTAAAAAGTCTGTTGAGCTGTTTTTCAGTTGCATCCAACTCTTTGTGACCACATTTGGGGTTTTTTGTGGCAAAGATATTGGGGTGGTTTGCCATTTCCTTTTCTAGTTCATTTTAAAAATGAGAAAACTGAGGCAAAGAAGGTTAAATGACTTACCTAAGGTCATGTAGCTAATAAATGTCTGAGGCTGAATTTTAACTCATTAAGGGGGATCTTCCTGATTCCAAGCCCAGTACTGTATCCACTGTGCCTCCAGATATAGCCCTCTATCTATTGCAACAAGTTGCAGCCCCACATAAACAGTAATACCAGCATTAATGATGGTTTCTTAAATTACTGACTCCCATGCCATTATTGTAGACATAGTAGAATTTTAATATGATAATGATAATAATAATAACTCTTACATAGCACTTACTATATGTCTTTTTACAACTCTGGTAAATCACTTAATCCTGTTTGCCTCAGTTTCCTTATCTATAAAATGAGCTGGAGAAGGAAATGGCAAACTATTCCAGTGTCTTTGCCAGGAAAACCCCAAATGTGGTCACAAAGAGTTGTACATAACTGAAAAACAGCTCAACAAAAGACTTTTACAACAAACTTCTCAAAGCATAATTTCCATTATGTCATGGAATGTGGTGAGAAGGAAACCACTTCAGTTATCTTTGCCAAGAAAACCCCAAATGAGGTCCCAAAGAGTCATGACTAAAAATCACTTGAACGACAACAAAATCTCATTTTATCCTCATAATAAGCCTCAGAGGTAGGTGCTATTATTATCTCCATTGTACAGGTGAGGAAACAGACAAAATACTTCCCTGGAATCACCCAGTACCTTCAGCTAGAGTTGAACTCAAGTCTTTGTGACTAGACCCAAGAATTCCATATACTGCACCCTTAGCTGCCTTTAATAAATATTTCAGTAGATAAAAAGTTCTTTATACTCATTTTTACAACTACCTGTGAAATAATCTATATTCTCCAGAACTTTTTTCTCTGTATTATGTTTATTTTAGAATCAGACATTAAGATCGACCAGTCTATCTATCCACACACATACATATATGAAATAAATCATTTTACCAACTATATGTTAAAACAATCTTTTTTTGATATTTTTAAATCTTGAGTTCCAAATTCTATCCCATACATCCCCTTCTTCCTCCCTGATCTGGTAAGCAATCAAATATAGATTATACATGTGCAATCATGTACAAGGAGACTCAAATAAAAAGTAAAAAGTGAAAAAAAAATGAAAAATAGAATGCTTCAGTCTACAGTCAAACAATATTAGCTCTCTTTCTGGAGGAAGATATGATGCTTCATCATTAGGCCTTTGGGATTATCTTGGATCACTGTATTCTAAGAAGAGCCGAGCCATCAAAACAATATTATTGTTACTATGTACAAGGTTCTCCTGGTTCTGCTTACTTCATTAGGCATCAGTTCATGTAGGTATTTCCAGGTTTCTCCTGAAATCAACCTATTTGTCATTTCTTATAGCACAATAATATTCTATAACTATTATATACTACAGCTTGTTTACCCATTCTCCAAATTCATGGGCATTCCTTTGACTTCTAATTCTTAGCCACCATAAACAGAGCTACTATAAACATTTTTGTACAAATAGGTCCATTCCCCTTTTTTTGGATATCTTTGAGATTTTATATACATACATACAAACATACAAATATATATATAGATTGATAGTATGGGGCATTGTTAGATCAAAGAATATATCGTTTTTTAAATATATATATATACATATATATATGTATACACACACACACACACACACATATATATATATATGTGTGTAGTAAATGGCATTGCAGAATCAAAGAGTATATATATAGTTTTAAAGTCCTTTGGGCACAGTTCCAAATTGTCCTCCAGAATGATTGGATCAGTTCATAACTTTACCAACAGTGCATTATTGTCCCAGTTCTCCCACATCCCCTCCCACATCCAACATTTTCCTTTTTTGTCACATTAGCCAATTTGATAGGTATGAGGTGAAACCTCAAAGTTCTTTTAATTTGAATTTCTCTAATCAATAGTGATTAGAGCATTTTTTTCATGATTATAGACAGGTTTGATTTCTTCTGAAAACTGCTTATTCATCTCCTTTGAACATTTATCTATTATAGAATGACCTGAATTTTTATAAATTTGACTCAGTTCTCCCTCTGTATTTGAGAAATGAAGTCTTTATCACTGATGAGATACCTGCACAAAATTTTCCTCTAGTTTTCTGCTTTCCTTGTAATTTTGTTTGTGCAAAACCTTTTAAATTTTATGTAATCAAAATTATCAATTTTATATTTTGCAATGTTCTCTATCTCATTTCGTCTTAAATTCGTCCCTCATTCATAGACCTGACACGTAAATTATTCCATGCTCTCCTAATTTGCCAATGATGTCATGTGTAAATTATGCAGCAATTTTGATTGCATGTTTCATGTGATGTGAGATGTTGGTCTATATTCAGATTCGAAAACTTGGGAGGAAATAATAATTTGGTGGGAAAAAACATAAAATTTCACTTTAAGAGTTTGGTTTAATTGCTAAGTTTCTCTGAATGATCTGGCAGATTTATTTGAATAGGTAAATATGAGATCACCTAAATAAGAATTAAGATCACCTAAAAATAATTAAAGTTTGACATATATTTCTAAATTTTTAAGTGTGATGCCAAATATTTGAATTGGAGAAATGAGAAACTTTTTATAAGCCCTGAAGTTTCAGTTCTGATCAGAGACAAGTAAAAGTTTTGTAGTGAATCTGACTTATATAAAAAAGTTGAGCTAATTTACAAAAGATATTCATTGAATTCATTGAAGTAAAAGAGAATTAGTTCTGGAAAAAATGTAGAACAAGTTTTTGGAACAGAGACATAATTGAGAGCAAAGACATTAAGAAATAACATAAAAAAAGTGAAATGCTGAAAAAAAAATTGAAAACAGCAGTCTAATTCTGTGATTTGCCAGGCTGTCTTAGATTAATCAAAAGGAAGAAAACGAAAGAGAGGAGGAGAATTAAGGAAAAAATAGAGATACTTTACACTATTATTGTCTAGAGGTAAAGTGTTTTGTAAAACTTAACAAATAACATGAATATTCTATTCTATTATTATTATTGTTTAATATTACTCAAGCCTAAAACTCAATATTAAGACAATAAAAAGTACATAAGAATTCTCCTAAAATGTAGAAAATGTGAAAATACACTTCAATTTTGATTTTACAACAGCAGGGGAATAAAACTAGTAGCATTTCATGTAAAGGGAAAAAAACAGGATATATTTCCTAGCTATCAGAATCTTCAGGCAAGGCCACAAGAAAAACCCAAAATTAAGAAAAGCATTGGGAAGATTCACTATCTTATCTGTAACAAATTCTTTGAGAATTTGCCAGACTGAATTTTCTGCTTTGGTTAAATCATAAAACATTATCAGTTCTATGACAGAAGAAACTTTAGGTGCACATGAATAGTGATTTTAAAAATACGAACACACACACACATATATGTAAAAAAAAAAAAAAATAAAATAGTTCCTTGGTAGAAAAGCCTCAAAATGCCCAGGAAGGTTAGGCAGGAAAATTTAAAAGAAATAACTTTGTTAACCATTCTGGAAAGCAATTTGGAACTATACCCAAAGGACTATAAAACTGAATTATCTTTTGATCAAGTAATACCTAACAGGCATATATCCCAAAGTTATCCAAAAGAAAGGACTTACTTGTACAAAAATGTTTATGACAACTCTTTCAGTGGTGGTTAAGTGGACATCAATTGGGGAATGGCTAAACAAGCTGTGGTATATGACAGTAATGGAATATTACTGTGCTACAAAAAATGACAAGCAAGATGATTTCAGGAAAACCTGAAAAACTTATGAACTGATGCATAGTAAAGTGAACAGAACAGGAGAACCTTGTACACAGTAATATTAAAAATGTTTGAGAATGAATTGTGAATTATTTAGTTCTTTTTAGCAATACAATGATCCAAGACAATCCAAAAGAACTAAAGATAAAAGCATTCTATCTTCCTCCAGAGAAAGAAATGATACTGTTTGAATACAAAAGCATGATATTTTTCACCTTTTAAAAAAATTTTATTTGAATCTTTTTGTAAAAATGACTAGTATGGAAATATTTTCCATAATTACAAGTGCATAATCTACATCTGATTGCTTACCATCTCAGGGAGACAGTGGGGATAAAATTTGGCACTCAAAACTTTAAAAATGTTTTAAAAATTGGGAAAAAAAAGTTTAACTTAAGAAAATGAAATGAATACAAATAAGGGATTAATAATAAATACAAAATAATAGTTGTTCATGATCTTTTTTTACCTGTATTCACCATATTTTCTCTCCTTCACTTATTATATATTTTGTAGTTATGATAAAGAGTATATTTAGCCACAAAGAAACTTTGAGTTATATGATTACAAAGTCTTTCTCCAAAAAGTGATTTAAAAAAGACAAAAATATGTTAAAATCCATAGCTTTAGTTGTAATCACAATTTTTTCCTTCTAACTGGTAATCTTCTTTGGTTTCCTCTTACAGATAAAAGTTCCTTCTGTAACAGTTGCCTGTTCTAGTTAATGGAATTTTTTAAAAGGCTCTAGAAGCTCTCTTCTAGATATGATGGCCTGCTTGTAGAAGATAAGAAACACATTAACATACAAAACTATATCTTTTTTAGGTGGAACCCCTATTAACAGCATTAAAGGCATGATGAAAGGGTTGATAATCTTTTCTGAGAAGACTTTATGCCCTCACATACACTGATCATTCTTGGTATCAAAAGCAAAGGAAAAACCAATGAACAACCCAACCCTTTCTGTCCTCATCATTTAAGAGTACCCAATCCATTTCAAGTGCTGTAGAGTATTTCGTTGCAATTCTCAAATAAATTCTGGTAAATAACCCATTTGACATCCAACTACACTCCAGAGGCCTCTTCATAGTTTTAATAGTGTTTCCTAGACTTGGTAGCTAATATTTCTTACTTTCAAACCATCTCCAGGTTCCAGTCTGTCTTATTGTGACCTTACCTTCTCCATTACTTTTAAATTCTGTTTCTTTCCCTTTCTTTAGTTAAAAAAAACCTTAAGAAAAAGCAGTTAAAAATTTGGGAAAAAATTGATTTGCCCACCACATGCCACAATAAATCCCAATCACAGGTCCAGACACACAGTCATAAAGAACAAAAAATATGAAGAATTCAAAGAAAGATGTAGAATGAAGAAGAGTAAAAAGTTTATTTTTATCTATGTATGTTATTATAGCAATAATAACCAGCATTTATGTAGTACTTTAAGGTTTGCAAAGTACTTTATAAATATTATGCAATTTTTACTCTCACAGCAAACATGAGAGGTGGTTGGTAAGTGCTATTACTATCCCCATTTTACAAATGAGAAAATTAAGGCTAATGCAGGTTAAATGATTTGCCCAAGATCAAAAAAGTTAGTAGGGGTATGAGGTGGAATTTGAACTCAGATTTTGCTGATTCCAGGTTCAATATTCTCATCTACTACATCTCCTAGCTGAATTCTGATATAATCACTGTAACTATGCAAATAACACCACAAATTCAGATTAAATACAATAGGCAAAATTGGTACTACTTTTTAAAATTATATAAATTTATTGTAAAATTATAAAAAACTATGAAAGCATAGGTTGTGGGTATTGTTAGTTGCAATTACTCATATTGTTTTACATATATAACAGACTTCAGAGAATGCTGTTTGGAGGTTGTGAATTTATTTGTGTTTATCTGTTGTATTTAAACAAAACTCAAAGGGGCACCTAGATGGCACATTGGATAGAGCACCAATCCTGAAGTTAGGAGCCCCTGTGTTCAATCTGTCTTCAGATACTTACTACATACTAGCTGTGTGACCCTGAGCAAGTCACTTACACCAACTCTTTCTCAGAAAAAAAAATAAACAAAACTTTATCAATTAAACCTTTCTTCTTTCCTTTTAAATTAGTCTATTTCCAAGCTTAAAATTTTATCATTCTAAACTACTTATGACAGAAGAGATTTCTCTGCCTACTATTAAATCAATTCTTCAATGAATTACTAAAATAAATGTTTTTTAAAATCTCTGTTTTGACACTTAGGATTAAGAAGTGTCAGTCTACCTAAAGCTGAGGAGATTCCCTGAAATCATGGGATACACTTTGACCCCAAAGAGGTTCTCAATGTTTCCACTTACCATTTTTTAAACTTGGGGTAGAGGCTTGGATCATGTTGGTCACAAGCATCCTTTAAGGTTTTATGGAAGTGTACAGCATCCTCTTGGTTCAAATAAGTTGGAGTAAGGTCACATCCACCTCCAAACCACCATTGCTTGTTACCTATCAAATAAAAAATACAACCTGTAATAAAAGACATACTACCAGCCAAATTAGGCATGAAATATATAATCAACAAGAATTTTATAAAGCACTTGTTATATTCCAGGCACTAAATAATGGAAATATAATACAAAAGCAAAACAAGTAATCCCTCACCTCGAGAATTTTACATTTTAAATACATAATAATTGTAAAAGACAAATGGAATCAATAAGATTGATAATTTCACATAGAAAAGTCTTAAAAACTCTCCAAGCCAACTCAAAAGCTGAGAAATGTCAATGGCAGGCTACAGGGGCAGACACCAAAAAAGTTAACAACAACAACAACAACAACAACAACAAAAAAAAAAAAAAAAAAAAAAAAAAGGAAGATGATGACAAAGGGAGAGTAAAATGAAATGGGCAAAAGAAAGGTAAAGAAATGGTTAATGTGGGAAACACGGGGGTGGGGATTTAACAATATCATCCAAATAATGTTTAATCCAAGGACGTATGGTTTGCCTCAAAACCAGGACATAAAAAAGCCATTAAGGAAGTCAACAGTCTTTAATTTGTGCAGATATACACTATTCTACTAAAAATTTTCAGAAAAGACAAATTCATTCAGGGATAGAAATTACTTAATGTAGTCCATAATCTGTCCTAATTATCAGCCTGAAAAAAGGCTGAACAAATCCAAATAGTATTATTATAAATTTATTCTCCGTTCTATATCTGACAGATAGCATTGTTCAAAATTGGTTGATTTGAAGGCAATGAATGGTACATTACTATTATTTTAGAGATTAGATGTCACAGAAAGCAGGTCATTGGATGATTAATTCTCTGGTCCAAAGAAACTGAAAGAATATCTACTGAGAACCTCCATATACATTGGTGAAAAAACACATCTATGTTGCAGAAATCATAGATCCCTAAAATAATTTAAACAGGTAACACAGGGATAACTAGTCCACCATGTGTGTGTGTGTGTATACACACACACACACACACATACATATAACAGAGGTAATTAGTCCACCATATATGTATATACATACATACATATATATACATACAAGAAATACGAAAAAATCTCAATTACATTGGGTATTACTTCTTACTTCCAAGTGATAAAAAGTCAGTACGTGTTTTACAGTAAAAATTTTTCTATACTCTTACCATCGGCTTCTTCTATTTCAAAATATCTATAGTTGAAATGAAAGGTGGGTGCATGAGGATTCTTGGGGTGGATGACGGAGCTGACTCCCATAGCACAAAAGGGCAGTTGACCTATTGAGTAATAATAAAGTGTATTCAATAAAAACAAAATCACTACCTAAAAAATGAAATTTTTAAAATTTGTATTTTAAAATTTAATTTGCTGGTTATTATGACTAATATAACTATATTAGTAGTTAGTATTTATACACAGGGCTTTAAAGTTTGCATAGCACTTTATAAATATCAAGTTACAACCACCTCAAGAAGTAAGTACTATTATTAACTCCATTTTCTTTTCTTTTTTTTTTTTGCTGAGACAATTGGGGTTAAGTGACTTGCCCAGGGTCACACAACTAGGAAGTATTAAGTGTCTGAGTCCAGATTTGAACTTAGGTCCTCCTGACTTCAGGGCTGGTGTTCTATTCATTGCACCACTTAGCTACCCCTATTATCTCCATTTTATTGATGAGAAAACAAAAGATAGACAAAGATTATTGTCTAAGGCAATAAATTCTGAGATTGATTTTAAACTTAGCTCTTTTTAACTTCGTCCAGTATTCCATCCACTGAAGTACTTTCCTTCCCTTGCCCATTTTATACATATTTCAAGGGCAACAATGTGATTGTAAATGTGCCAATTGTTATTAATGAACAACTCACATTTATAAGTTTTACAAAGCACTTTTCTCATGGCAATCCTGTGAAATAATGTCAGGCAGTATTACCATCCTCTTTTTAAAGCTAAGAAAAAGGAGGCTTTATAGAAGTTAAGAGACTGATTTGGGATCACAGACACTGTAATTGTCAGAGCTGGCCTCCAAGTCTAATGTTTTTTTCCAGATAAAACATAGTACTCTATCATGGGCTGCTAGATGGCACTGTACAGACAGGCATCCTGAAATGAGAAGTCTCTCTTCTCCATGAGTTCAAATCTAACTGTAGACATTTATGAGTGATGTGATCCTGGGCAAGTCACTTATACATTTGCCTCAGTTTCCTCATTTGTAAAATGAATTGGAGAAGGAAATGGCAAACACCCAATTATTTTTGCCAAGAAAACTTCATGTCTTGGAAGAATAAGATATGATTAAAAAACAAAAAATAGACCACTATTATATTAATCAAATGCCTATGTCCAAACAACTATTTCCAATAACTATAAAGCTTCATTTTATAAATAAGCATGTAAAAAAAGTTAACAGGTACAATCAAATACATTAAAGTTATTTGACTTACCATTTTTGGTCTTGAGGACCTTTCCTCTGCTCCTCATTTGTTTTATTGCTTCCTCAGAAAGACACCCATGAACTACAGAAACACTAACTCCAGCTTTTTCAAAGACTTGGCCATCCTGTAGCACACAACTGATACCCCCTCCACCTAAGGGAAAACAAAAAAATGCATAAAAATGCAGGAAAAAAAGTTTAAATCTAAAATTCACAAGAATTAAAAGTAATTTTTTTTATCCATCTAGGTTATTTATATGTGTAATATTAATTGAAGGCCACAGAAAAGTTACAGGTCCCTTACACACACACAATTATACAGGGAACAGTTAAGTGCATAGTAATTATATTTAAAAAGATATGGGTTTGTGTCCTAGTTCTTCCAATTACTAAATAACTTTGGTTACAAAATTTAGTTAATGTAGGCTTTCTAAATCTCATTTTCTTCATCTGTAAAAAAGAAGATATTTGCAGTATCCTACAAGACAGCTGTGACACTCAAATGAGGTTCTGGTACATTATTTTTACATTCTTATACTAGTGTCACATGCTATTAATACTAGATTGTTATTAGCTTACTATTTTCAATTTTTAAAATTTTAAACCTTTTATTTTCAAAATATATGCATAGTGTTCAACATTCACCCTTGTAATACATTGTGTTCCAAATTTTTTTCTCCCTCAAGTCCCCCTCTCTTACAAATAGCAAGTAATCCTATATATATTACAAATGTATACTTTTATACATATTTCCACAACTATGTTGCACATGAAAAATCAGATCAAAAAGGGAAAAAAAATGAGAAAGAAAACAAAAAGCAATAACAAAAAAAAGTAAAAATACTATGTTATGATCCACATTAGTCCCCAGAATCCCTGAGGTGCAGATGGCTCTATCTATCTAAGTCCATTGGAACTACTGGCCAACTATTGAAACACTACAGAATTAATAGCTTATTATTAGGTAATAACCTACTACTGAAAAAATATAAACTACGTCAGAATAGTTTGTCAGAAAAGAAAAACTGGAGCAAAAAGATTTTTAAAAATCAATCTTTTTGACAATGTATCAAAGTATTTCCTTTATAAGAATTGGTAAGGATCTTAAAACCCTATTTAAATCACTCATCTTTGTCTACACAATGTTTAAAAGTTTTAGGAAAAAGCACCAATATAGTGTCTTTGGCTGGTCAGCCCTGTTTATTCACTCAAAAAGGTCCTAAAGGTGAAAATTATGAATACCTAATTGCATTTCATTGAAAAAGCAGTCTGAGAAACAGTTTAAGACAACTATCTACTGCAGAAAACCATTTGATCTAGAAGGACCTAGGGCTGTACTCGGGCATTCGAGGGGACCATTTCTCACAGAGGGCCAAGTACAAAATCTAAGATGTTCATGAATGTGATCGTCAGATGAATGTGATAATAATTAGAACTGAAACCATGCCAATAGGGGCATCTTCAGAGTTGAAAAATTAGGTGGATATTTGCAAACCGCTCTCGAGTTCATTAAAAAAATTTTTTTTTTCTAGTTCTGAAGAGTGGGGGTGGGGGAGGGAGGGGCAGAAGTTTGTACACATCCCTGGAAGAACCCTGATTCTCTGCTGGTAAAATCTTACTTGCTCTCTCCACCCAAAAAAGCTGCAACTAGGCTATATACAAGCTCTAGTGGAGGGTTACGACCGATATTAGAAAAGGTCAATATATTACTGATTCATGCCAGTCAGTACATAAGCATTTATTAAGCGCCTACTATGTGCAAGGCCACAAATACCCACTTGGCATTTGTAGACCTTAGATGACTTCGTAGGTAATCAATGGTCATTATAACAGATTTTTGACAAGGTCCAGAGCCTCCCACGGCAGACTTTGCCCAGGCTTCTCACGGGATTCTACTTCCCCCCTTCCTTCTCTCAGCCTGTCCCGAGATCCTTACCTTCTTTCCTCTCCCAGCGATCCACCGAAAAGTTGGCGCCCCGATCCAGCTGCGCCAGCGCCTTGCAAACCTGAGCCTGGGTCTCCATGATTAGCAGTTCCATCTGGGTCTTCATGTCTCCCTGCCGGGCCCGCAGTTCCGACAGGGTAGTCACGGGCTGGGCCATGAAGGAGCTGCAGCGGAGGGCCAATTCGTCCGCCCTCTCCGAAACGCCGGACGCGCCCTCGGTTCTGGGGACCATCTCGGCCCGCGCCAGGTGCTGGAAAGAGGCTGCGGCCATGCCCGCCAGCCCCGCCGCCAGCCCCGCCACCAGCCAAGGGGCTCTTCTCGCTCCGCCCCCGCCCCCCGCTCCTCCAGTGCCCACTCCGTAGCCCAGCCCCCGGGTCTGCTCAGAGCCAACTTTGCCAAGCGGAGGAGCCCCGAAGAAGCGCCCTGCGGGTGATCCCGGGGGGCAGGCGCGCGGCCGTCTGCAGCCGCGTCCCAGCGCCGCGCTCCCCCAGCGACTCACGCTTAGGCTTCCTAGGAAAGAGGCCATGTTACCGCGCACCTTCGCTCCAACTCCAGCCCAAAGCCAAGTGCCGAGCTGCGCCAGCCAACCTGGTGCAGGACATGGGAAAGAGAAACTAAACCTGGAGCCGGAGCAGAGGCCACATAAAGGGGGCGGGCTAAGCGGGGATGCTGGGATCTGTAGTCCAGTCGGCTCCCGGCGGCCCCAGACACTTGAAGAGCTGGCCCCTGTGACCAACTGATAAAGAATTGGCTCCCTGGATGCCTGGGAGATAAAGGCGGGGACTCAAGACTGCTCTTCTAGATAGTCCTCTGTCCCTGGGCTACTGCTTAATCACCCGCTACCTGCCAGCAGAGGAACGGCCCTTAGAACTGGATTGTTGCTTCTTAGGGCTCGTGTTCCGGTCCAACTCCCTTATTTTATAGATGAGAAAACTGAGTTCAGAAGAGAAAAGTGACTTGTATTACAATAATCATAATTAATAATAACACTAAACCAAGTCCCGAAGAGAAAATAATGATAAAAATCATAAACTGAGTCCCAAAGAGAAACGTAACTTTATTAATAAAAACAATAATCATCATTAATAATAAAAACTTAAGTCTCAAAAGGAAAAGTGACATACATTGAGCCCCGAAGAGGAAAAGTGACATCATAAAATGAGCTCCAAAGAGAAAAGTAATTTTAATAATAATTAACAACAGCAGCAGTAATGATAAAAACTGAGTCTGGAAAAGAAAAGTGGCATGTATAATAATGGTGATGATAATGATGAGTCCCTAAAAGAAAAGTGATTTGGAGGAGGACCAGAACAGGAACAGGAAGAACAAGAAGAATTAGCATTGAATATAGCCTTTTAAGGTTTGCAAAGTAAATGTTATCTCATTTGGTCCCTACAATAGTCATGGGAGGTGGATAAGAAATATATTACAATTTTAAAGAAAAGGTATAGGTGGGGGCAGCTAAGTGGTTCAGTAGATAGAGCACCAGCCCTGAAGTCAGGAAGACCTGAGGTCAAATCTTCCTAGCTGTGTGACCCTGGGCAAGTCACTTAACCCCAATTGCCTCAGCAAATATATATATATATATGCACACACATACATATACATATATATGTATATATATATATATATATATATATACACGTGTGTGTGTATAATAAGATACATAATGCACATAGAAATCTGAATTGTGCTTTCATAGCAATTTACCCACTATGAGTAAAAAAAAAAGGGACTACACAGTTAACCCTATTTTAAAGAGAAAGATTTTCAACAGGTCTCAGTTTGACTGAGGCCATACCCATTTAGTAATTAAGACTAAGTAGAAGTTGTGGCCAAAAATGGCCTCTTTGACCTGGTCAAAAAAAAAAAAAAATCTAAATCAATCAATCTGGGATAGGAAGACCCTCAAGGTTTCTGTGCCAAACAGAAATAACTGCTGTTTGTATTCACTCTGAGTCAAATCAGGATCCAAATAATAACCATTAGGGGCTTGGTCAAGAATCTCCTGTTTGGTCAATTTAGTAAAGTCAGAATGGTTTTGGTTTAAGGCCTGGTCCTTAAGAAAGAAATCTGGCCAGTAAACCCCAATATGTAGAGGGAGGGAGAGAGGGAAGGAAAGGAGGAAAAGAGGAAAGGAGGAGGAAAGAAGGAAGGAAGATTCATTTTCAACTTTCATCTGACTCATTGTTTGGCTAACTTGATCACTGGTCAGGTCTCAAGGTCATTGTTTGGGTCCTTATTGGCTCCAAGTGAATGCAAATTTACATTCATTTCTGTTTTGGCCAGAAACCCTGAGGGTCTTTCCCACCAGATTTTTTTTTTTCCTCTTTAACTAGATGAAAAAGGCCATTCTTTGCCTCAGTTATTACCTAGCCTTAATCCCTGAATGGGTATGGCTTCAGTCAAACTGAGACCTGTTAAAGATAAAAGCTTAAAAAGGCCAAGGTCTCCCACTGCATTCAGGGCCATCTCCAGTCATCTTGAGCTATATCTGGCCACTGGACCCAGATGGTTATTGGTCCATTCAGGAATAATATACTAAATAACTTCTCTGCACATTCCTTGACTATTGGTCCTAACCATTCTTTAGTTAGGGAAATTTCTTCTATACTTGAACATGATAATTACAAATTCTATTAACTATCACCCTTTAAAAAAGGTGTTTAGAATGTATTAGCCCTTAATGTGAATGGAAGCTCTCTTTTAAATAGAAGACTTCAAAACTCATCCCCCTGGTTATGTGTAAAATATACAAGTAGGTTCAGTGATTTATTTCAGAACAACATAGTCCAATCATAACAGAGCTCACGGCAACACAGTTAAAGTGAATTCCCTAATTCCACTACTAAAATGTCTAAAACAGTGGACAGGAGGGACTAACAGGTCTTAAGAGAAACTTCACTTTTCTTTAACTAAGTCTAGAGGACACTGAAGATCAATAGTTATCTCTGGAGATGTTTGCTAGTAAAGTCAGTGATCTCTCTGATAAATCAGGAATCATTTGATTGGAGCCTTCCATTAGCTGATTTCTTCTAACTTCTATACTTCTGACAATGCTTCTCAAATTTACTACACATCCCATACTCTATAGTTCAGGTCAGATTGGCAAACCCCTTCTTCCCTCTATTTCTTCCTGTGTCTGTACCTTTGCACCAACAATCCCACAAATCTGGAACATACTTTTTCTTTAACTCTACATTATAAAAATACAATTCTTCTCTTTATGATTCAGCTCATTGGACCATTTTCGGCAGGAAGCCTTTCAAGAGCCTTTTAAATTCTAATGTTCTCTTTCCCAAATTGTCTATTTAAAGAGAATGACCATTGTGAATTCTTCCCATGACTGAACCCTAATATTTGGTGCCTACCATTATCTGGTGTCTACATCAAGCATATCACAAATACAATGCACCTTCTACTAAACTACAATGAGAAGGAAGAGAGCATAACTAACAACCTTGAGGAGCAGCAAAGTCTCTTTTTATGGAGTTTGGTAAGGGAAGAATTTTGTAACCAGTAAAATGCAATACCAAGATCAGTTATATTTCTTATTTGACAGGTGGAGTGTCAGAGGTAGTGCAGAATAGAACATATGTTCAGGCCAGCCATTGGAGGCCAACATTTTATTTTATCCAGGATAACATCTAGACATTTCTATAA
Source organism: Myrmecobius fasciatus (assembly GCA_023553655.1). NCBI lineage: Eukaryota > Metazoa > Chordata > Mammalia > Dasyuromorphia > Myrmecobiidae > Myrmecobius > Myrmecobius fasciatus. Next base: position 28,079 of record JAJPUD010003111.1, on the reverse strand, counting down.
TACTAAGCAACTACATTTGCCTGTCTGTGATTTAATGACTAAAATTTATTTGCATATAATTAATTGACCTTGGAGATGAATAAAATGAGTAAACTACCCCTTACAGGATAAAAACCATTGATACTTAAAGGCATATTAACTTCCCCAGAACTCTGTATGTAAGGTAAGACAGCTGCTAGGTGACCTTTTCTGGGTAGATGTGATAGGAAATATGTGAAAGTTTGGTTGCGATGCTTTTAGGTGAGATTCAGTAATCTGCCATGGGCAGATAAACCCCAGTAGCCTGGGAATGCAACAGCAATCCCCCCTTTGACTCCTTCCCACCTCCAACCTGGCTTTTTCGGTCCTAAGTAGAGGGAAGCAGAGTCTGTTGGGGATACCACTTGGTAACTCACTGTAGCACCAGTCTCTGTAGCAGCCACAGCTACTTGAGAAAAGGAGATGAAAGTTCTTGTCCCCAAAATCATTGGCATAGTCAAGTGGTTCAATAACAGAAACCAATATTTTTTAATTATTAACGGAAATGGCACTAAAGAAGATACATTGCTACATGCTTTGTTGCTTGATCTTGAGAACCAGTCTGATTTGCAGCTGAAATCTTCCATCTGTGTTGTCTCCTTCATTAGAGTATGGGTTCCTTGAGAACAAGATTTTTTATTTTATATCTGTATCCTCAGCTCTTCCCACAGTGCTTTAAACATAATAATCACTTTATAAGTGTTCTTCTTCCCTTCCTTCTTCCCTTCTCTCCTTTTTAGTTGACTGGAACATGTAAGAAGGGAACTGAGGAGTCAAGGTGTTAGTTTTTTGAGGGTTTGTTTAGCAACTCCCGTCTTCTTTCTTTGTCCTTCACTCCAACCCCCCTTTTTCTCCTGATAGCTTGCTGACATATTTCTTCCCTATCAAAATTTGCTTCTAAAAGAGTATTTTTAAATATCTTAGTGGGGGCAGCTAGGTGGCGCAGGGCACCAGCCCTGAAGTCAGGAGGATCTGAGTTCAAATCTAGTCTCAGACACTTAGCACTTCCTGGCTGTGTGGCCCTGGGCAAGTCACTTAACCCCAATTGCTTCAGCAAAATAAAAACAAAAAACCTTAATGTACTTTAAAGGAATTCCACCTTTACTAGAATTATATATTTTAAGTTGCATCTCTAACTATGAAATAAAGTATCCTGTGTCATTGTCCTGTGTAGCTCAATCATTTCAGTCATGTCTGACTCTTCAAGATCCCATTTGGGATTTTCTTGGCAGAGATACTGCCATGGTTTGCCATTTCCTTCTCTACTTCATTTTACTAATGAAAAACTGAAACAATAAAGGTTAAGTGACTTGCCCAGGAACATACAGATAGCCCCTATCAGGTCTTTATGACTCCAATCCTATGAGAGGAACTTAAGGCATCAGTGAGCTGCTAAGAAAAACACTTTCAAGGAGAGAATGCACATTCTGAGGAAATAAACTTATTTTTTTTTATGCAAGACTATTCCTTTCTCTTGAAATTTTATTCATTCATCCCTGCTCTGGCTTAATTTTTCTCCCTTTACAATCTTCACCTTATATAATTAACTCATCAACAAGATATGATCCTCTTCCCTTGACTTCTTTTTCTGATCACCCATATTCAACCCTTGGATAACTGCTGCCATATCTTTCCACTCCTACACCTGAGCTGCTGAAAGTTGGAGAAATTCCCAAGACCTTGCCAAATGGGTCCACTAAAATTGATATTATCTGATCTCAACTGGACCTTCTGTTACACAGCAAACCTGATATTGATAAACTCTTCACATTTTCTTTCACTGTTCTAGATCTTGTCCACTTTCCTCAGTCCCTCAGTGCCATCCTCATTGTTTTCCTTTCAACAAATGACCTCACCTCTGACATTTTGGGAATATAGAGGCCATCCATTTTAAATTATCTCATTATCTACACTCCGTCTTTGGTTTCTAATACACTACTGATTCTCAGTAAGTATCTGAAAAGATGTTTATCAACTGATTTAATCAAATAAGATGAAATTTAATAGACCTATACTTGGGTTTAAGAGTCCAACTTCATTAGTATGATATGAGTTAATCATTAATATTACTGTCAATAAAATTAATGTAGTCTATAAGACTACTTTGAGAGATATAGCTTCTGGGAGGGAGAAGGAAAGGATTGTTTTGTGCTCTATCTTGCTCAGTCCACAGATTCAGTATTTTCTGACAACCACATTTCAGGAAATTATTGAGAAGCAGGAGAATGTAGAAGAGAGTAACCAGAAGGGCGAAAAAAGTTCATGCTGTATAAGGATCTTCTTAGCACGCTATTTGGCACATATGAGGAGCATAATAACTGTTTACTGATTGTTCGAGGGACTTGGAATGTTGATGGTAGTGAAGAGAAGATTCATGGAGGGCTTGATAGCTGTCCTACAGCCCTTGAAAGACATAAAGTAGGTGCTCTGGTGTTCAGTTATTTTAGTTTCATTCAACTCTGTGTGATCCCATTTGAGACTTTCTTGGCAAAAATACTGGAGTGGTTTGCTATTTTCTTCTCTAGCCCATACAGATGAGGAAACTGAGGCAAACAAATTTAACTGATTTGCCAGTGTCACACAGCTAGTAAGTCGGAGGCCAAGTTTAAACTGAGGAAATTGAGTCTTCCTGACTACAGAACAATTCTCTTGTCCACTGTGCCACCTAGCTGCCCTCATAGTAGGTGCTTAATGCACAATTGTACAGGAAATGTATAAAATGTTTATGCTTGTGAATGGAAGGCTCAAGGGTCAATTGATAGTTGTCTTCACCTATTTTTAATCTCATTTGGAAGAGTCATTAGACTTGTTCAGTTTGTGCCAGAGGACAACATTTGAAATAAAGAGGAGTTATAATTATAAGGAGGCAGATTTAAGAGAAGGGGATATCCTAAGAATTAGGGCTATCTCAAAGTAGAATGAACTGCTACAGAAAGAAATAGGTTCCTCCTTGTCTTCAAACCAAGGATGAATAATCAGGTATGTTATAAAGAGAGTGATTTTTCGAATATAAATTGGACTAGATGGACATTGAGGTCCCTTCCATTATTGAAATTCTGTGTTTCTATGATTCTGATCTCTCTAACCTCTCTGTTGCTGGCTTCTCTTCCTCTTTCTTTTCTTGATGCTTTAAGGTTAGTGTAGTTCTAGGTTCTTTCTCTTCTGATCCACTTCTATCCACACTCCATGCCCAACACCAATATTAAAGATTGGGAGAGTCAGGGAGGGTCAGGCATGAGAACAGTTGAAGACCATAGGTATCAAATTCGGCTCATCAAAAGCAATACTTGCTTTTCTATTTGACAACTTGGCTCCAGTTTTCCCTGATCTGGCTTTCTGGCTTTATCACAGTTGGAACCCTTCAGTAAGTCCTTTCCCCCCCTAGAATAATCTCCTTTATCTCTAGTTCAGCACTTTCTCCAGTTGAAACTTTGCCATCTGAATTGGCCTATGACCCTCAGTTTTCCTCAACAACTTGTACCTTCCTCGTGTACTTGTCTTATTTATGTAACAATAGCCTCAGGATTAAACTATCTAGAGTGAATAAAAACTGTCAAAGGGCTCTGATACAAGGATACTTCTTAAGATAAAATACATACATACACACACACACACACATGCACCTGTGAGTGTGGATACATGACTCCTAGAGATTGCTTCTGAGAGATTTACTGAGGCTAAAATAATACCCTTTCCTCCTAAAAAGTAAAATAAAATAAAAATAAAATATCCTAAAATAAGAGACATGGGAAAGCTGTTCTCATATTGTTGTAGATATCCATGGCTTTGAGGACAGGATGGAAAAATCGTATGGGAAAAGATCAAATTTCTGTTTAGTAGTTTTTTACTCATCTCTGACTATGACTCCATTAGTAGTTTTCTTAGCAAACATACTTGTACTGGTTTGTTATTTTTTTTCCAACTCATTTTACAGATGAGAGAACTGAGGCAAACAGGGTTAAGTGACTTGCCCAGGATTACACAGTTAGTAAGTGTGGAGGTTGGATTTGAATAAATTAGGTCCTCCTGTTCTCCAGGCATGGTGCTTCCTATTCATTGTACCACCTACCTACCATGAGGTTAGATTGGATGATACATTATAATGATGTACATTATAATTTTAATTGATATTTGTATAGCATTCCAAAGCTTTTGAAGCATTGTACATACATTTAAAACTTGTAAATCTCTTTACATACATTATATCATTTGAGACTTGAAACTCCCATGTAAGATAAGTACTAGATAGATTTTTATCTCCATTGTTCAGATGAGGAAAAAAGGAGCTCAAAGAGGCTAACTAGGTATAATTATTTAGGAAACAAGTATAAGAAGTGGGATTCCATCCCAGGTTTCTGGACTCCAAGGCCAAAATTGCCCCAAATTGCTTTTCTATAGGAAAGGGTGTATTTTAAAAAAAGAATCATAAGTTTTACCTTTCATTTTAAAAGATGCTTCCATTCTTGTTGCTTTTTATGAGCTAAATAAAAGGAACCATTGATTGTGACTATTTCTGAACTGAGACTGATCAATGCAGTACAGAACTCACTACTTGACACTGCCAATAAGCTGTCCTTTAAATCTGAGTCCTGTCCATATTACTGCTCAGTTGTCAGTCACAACACATATATGTTATTATAATATATCCTGTACTCACATGGACAGTGAGGTAGCTAGTGGATCAAGTGCCAGGCCTGATGTAAGGAAGACTGATTTCAAATCCAGCCTCAAACAATTATTATGACCTTGATCAAGTCACTTAACTCTATTTGCCTCAGTTTCTTTATCTGTAAAATGACTTGGAGAAGGAAATGACAAACCACTCCAGTATCTTTGCCAAGAAAACCCCAAATGGAGTCACTAAGAATTGGACACAACTGAAAAACAATTGAACAGTACACTACATTATATCACATATATAAACTATATAACTATAAATCCCAAAGACCCTAGGGACCACCTAGAAACCTCCCTTTCTTCCCATAGAAGACATTGTTGGAATAATATTATAAATACAGAGTTGGAAAGTATTGTCAGGATTCTAGTCCAACCCTTTATTTTTTTGTACTTGAGAAAATGAGACCCATAGAGGCTAAGTTACTTGATGAAAATCATATAAAAAATAAGATATTGAGTTAGTATTTGAACCCATGACCTCTGATCCCCAAATTTAAGCCTTTCCACAGTGCCACACAGAAAGAATGTGCATTATATTCCTGAAGAAAATTACTGTAATTTATGATTACTATATTACTATATATCAATATAATTACTATATTCAATAATTATTATAACCAGTACCTGATTATTACTATATAATTATTATAATCAATAGTATTGATAGTAAATATGGATGAATCTTGCTTATAAGGGTTAAAGCCAGATATCCAGACAAAGAGAGCTTTCTCTCTTGTTTATGTAACCCACTTGACAGTTATGCACAAATACTACCTGCTTTCAAAACTAGCAATAAGTCAATATGACATTTCAATACACCAATTCTGTATGATGGCTGCATAGAATTACAAAGGAAGCCAAATATAATCAGATACATTTATCAAAATATTTGTAAAATTCACAGATCTCATATTATTAATACTACTATTAATAATAAGTATTGTTTGTCTTTTTTTCTTGAAGATGACGACTATGAAATCAGGAAGATGATGCTATGACATGCAAGTGAATTATATTAAAGTGAGAGAGGTCTGTGCAAGGTCACCTGTCTCACTTTCTTTCCCAGAGTCATCAGAGTCCTGTGGCAAGATATAGATCAATAATAATAATAATAAGGAAATAGCTTTTAGGGTTTGCAAAGTGCTTTACATATTTGAGTTGTTTTCAGATGATGGTCATAGTATTCCTTTGTACTGTTTATTAAGATGATTATTTAGTAGGTAAATTATGTTCAGTGAAGATCATTTGTCCTACTCCTGTCCTTAAAATGTGAGTAATGTGAGAATTAGCACTTAGATGAGGGAATGAAATTGTAGTTATCTACAAGGGAAACATTTCTATGTGAACGCCAGAGGGCACCAGCCTTTCATTTTGAGCACTTTACTACAAGGATTTACCTTAGAGAGGAAGAGATAATTTACTTTGCTAGATTCAGATTGTGCATCCCCTTCCCTCTTGTACTAATATGTCTAGCAAGGTAGAGTAGTAACAGGATAATAGTAATTCAGCCTGCCTTCCACACCAGGAAAAGACTTCTATTTCCTTCTAGACCCAATCCCTGCATTTGGGGTGGGAAAAGTGACCTGTTCTGGCCTCCAGAATCAATAACTTGGCCACTATACTCCTCAAGCCCTGGAATAGGACCAGAACGAAGTTCTACAATCCATCTTCTCAAGAGATTCAAAAAGAAAAAAGAAAAAAACAAACAAACAAGTTTATCCATATTTCTGGTGTAGAGTTCATTCACATCCAGAACCTTGACATCTATTAAGCATTTCTTCTTAAACAGCTCAGCCATATGGTATTCCTACCATATAAACACCCTATGCTTAAATCTTAAAGATGTTTGATACAGTTAGAATATTTTAAACATTCACAGATCTCAGATTAATAAATATATATATGTGTACATATGTATGTATATGTATAGTTTGAAGGTTTGCAAAATGTTTTACATATTCATTTGATGCTTATAACAACCCCCCCCCCGCCCGCCCAGATCACATTATCCCCATTTTATAAGTGGGGAAACTAAAGCTGGAGGGGTCACGCGTATCAGAGGCTAGATTTGAATTCAGATGTCCCTGACCACTGGTGCTCATGGCACCAGTAATTAGAACATAACACATTTTGCCAGGTTCACTCAAGCACTCATACAATCAGGCTGACCTGCTGCCATCCCAACCAAGTAGGACCAGATCAGTCTCACAGGACTATGCTGTGAACTGCAGAAGCATATTTGAGAGGGGAAGAATGCCTGTTTTTGCTACAGTAACTGAGGGATTCTGTAAAGCAACATGGGTGCTTCTTGGGATCCTAAGTGAGAAGACTCCATAGAGATTTTTAGGAGAAGGTTGCCTTTATGTTCTAAGAGCATCTTTATAAATTCCTTTTTTTCCTTCCTTCTTTCACTTAGATTTCCCTTTTTTTTATTTTGCATTAATGCAAAGTACATATTAAAACACAAGAACATGTGTTTACTAATATAAATCAACACATTAATTTGTGTTGATGAATATAGATTCATTGCTTAAATAATCAATCAACTAATTGCAGATTTAATATAAGCTATGTGCTTGCCAGGGAATGAATATGGCCTCAGTTCACTAGATATTAGGTAGTAAATTTCCTTAATTTTCTGAGTAAGGGATTCCAGGTCAGAGATCTAAGTGAATATGGATCCTTTGTGTTATGAGAACTTGTAGTAGAAAAATTGCATCCCAATTTGTTTCTTTTCTGAGATGAAAATGAATTACGGTTGGTACGCCAGTAAACCAGATATCTATGGGCTTTACTTTAGAGTCTATAGTCATATAAGGGTATTCAAAATAGAGGTCATGGACTGACTTCTATGGGACATATGATCAACCAATTGGAGGAAAGGAAAATGGGTCACATCTGATTGTTCCAGAGACAACTAATTGTGCTATTTAAATCTGATAAATCCCTCTCCTTCAGAAATCTTCCACTTTCTCCCTTCTTAGTTGGACCGTTACCTCTGTACCTATAGTAGCAGCAAATTGAACCTTAGATCAACAAGATTTCCTGGAAAAGTAAAAAAAAAAAAAGGGTTATAGATGAAAAAATGGGAAAAGAAATTAGAGCGATACAAGAAAAGTATTTTTTTTTAATTTTTTGAACTAAATACAAAATAAAAAAACAGAATAGAAAAAAGAAAGAAAAGAAAAAAAATAAAACAAAACATTGCCATGTGCCCAGTATAATATCAGAGAGGATTCAAAATATATAACAATAAATTTCCATTTCAAGAAAGCATATATAATAATAAGACATTTATGAGTATTCATCTTTGCTTCCTTGTAGGTTATTTTTTTGTTCTCTGGGGAGCACTTTTTATTTTATTCTTTTACTCCTTTTATCCCCCCACTTTCCCCATGTATATCTATATCTATATCTATATATACACACATACATACATATTCACAGCCACCCATAGACCCCCTTCACATATATGTACATATAGACTACATGCATACATGCCCACATATACTCAGACACATATATATGCATATGCATTTATCTATATGTAAACATGCACCTAAAATGATAATATGGCTGACATATAATATAGATTTCTCTTGATTGAATCTTTAAGTTTGACTTTTAATAAGATCAATTATTACTAGCCCTATTTTTTTCTTTTTTTTTCTTTTCCTATTTTTTCCTAATAAATTCTATTCCTGATCCTTGTATTTCTGTATATCTTTTATTTCCCATCCCTGATAACTCTTCTACTTTAATTCTGCTCCTTAATTTGCCTTGCTGTTACTTAACTTCCCCCCACCCATGGATACTTCCCTTATCTTCTCCCCCTACCCTTTCTTTTCCTCTTTATCCAGTATTAATCTACACACCTTATCCTAGTCTGAATAATCTAAATCTTATGCTATCTTTTCTCCCTTTTAAATTTACATACTTTGTATCACTACCATTACTCTACATACCCTTCTGTATCCCACCTTATCATTTCTCTCTAGTTCATTAATCTACATACCTTGTTTCACTGCCATAAATCTACACATCCTTCTCTATCCATCTTATCATATTCCCTCCCCACATCTCTGCTCCTTTTTTTAAAATAGATTTTGATTATATAGATTATATCATGGTATATGTGCAATGTAACCTATTTAACCCATTCTTGTTGTGAATAAGCTTTCAGGACCATGGGTCTTCCTCTCTCCTCTAATGTCTCTGTCTAACCTTCCTCTGCATCTTGTTTGTATAATATTATTACTATTTTTACCTTTTTCCTAGATAGTTTTTCTTTTTAGAGTCAGATCATATTTAACTCTGCCCCAATCTTTCTTTTGAGCTACCCAATTACTAATGTTAATCTTAAATATATAGTATTCATTGATTGTAAAAAACAATTTGTCCATGTTTAGTTCCTGGAAATTAATCTTTAAATTGGCTCTTATATGTTAAATTTTCTGTTAAGTTCTGGTTTGGTTGAAAGTCCTGAAAATCTGCAAGTGTGTGAATGTTCATTTTCTTTTCATTCAATATTATGGATAATTTTGTTGGATATGATGTTTTTGATCACAGGCTTAGTTCTTTTGATTGCCAGTATATATGATTTCAGGAACTGTGGTCTTTTATTGTGGCTGCTGATAAACTCTTTCCTATTCTAATTATAGCTGTATTATATTTGAATTTTTTCCCTTGTTTCTTGCAAAATTTTCTCTTTCATCTGGGAGTTTCAACATTGGCAATAATATTCCTATGTTCTTCCTATGAAGGTTCTCTTTGAGGTAGTGATTGGTGGATTTTTTCTATTTCTATTTTCCTTTCATGTTCTAAGACTCCAGGACAATTTTCTTATGTTATTTTTTTTCTTTAGCATTTTTTTAAAAAAAGAATAATAGCTTTCATATTTTCAAAATACATGCATAGATATTTTTCAATATTTACCCTTGCAAAACCCTGTGTTCCAAGTTTTTTTCCCTCCCTTCCCTCACCCTCCTCCCCTAGACAACAAGCAATCCAATATATGTTAAACATATGCAATTCTTCTATACATATATATTTCTACATTTATCATGCTGCACAAGAAAAATCAGATCAAAAAGAAAAAAATGATAATTAAAAAAAGCAAGCAAACAACAAAAATGGTATAAATATTTTATTGTGATCAATATTCAGTCCCTATAGTTCTCTTTCTGGATGGAGATGGCTCTCTTCAACAGAAGCCCAGGGGAATTGACTTGAATCACCTCATTATTGAAAAGAGCCAAGTCCATCAGAGTTGACCATCACATAATCTTGTTGCCACTGTGTCCAATGTTCTCTTGGTTCTAATTACTTCATTTAATATTGGTTGATATAAGTCTCTCCAGGCCTTTCTGAAATCATCCTGCTAATCATTTCATATAATACAATGATATTCCATATATTCAGCCATTCCCCAAATGATGGGCATCCACTCAGTTTCTAATTCCTTGTCATTACAAAAAGGGCTGCCACAAACATTTTTGCACATATGAGTCCTTTTCCCTCTTTTATGATCTCTTGGAATAATACAGGCCTAGTAGAGAACACTGGTGGATCAAAGGGTTTAATTCAGCCAAATTCCAAATTGCTCTCTAGAATGATTGGATCACTTCATAACTCCACCAACAATGTAATAATATCCCAGTTTTCCCACATCCCCTCCAACATTTATCACTATCTTTTTTACTGTCATCTTAGACAATCTGAGAGGTATGTAGTGGTACCTCCGACTAATTCTGCTTTTCAAAGAATTGTTTTCTCTTTCCATTTCACTAAATCTATTTTTTAAGTTTTCCTTTTTCTATTTCACCAAATCTATTTTTAAAGAAGTGGTTTTATTTTATGTTTTTTTTTCCATTTCACCAATTGTATTTTTTAAGGAGTTGTTTTTTTTCAGACAATTTCTATGCTTCTATTTCCAAAACTCATTTTTATCCCCATTTTTTCTCTCTTTTAAGATCCTTTTGGAATTCTTCCAAGAGATCCTTTTGAGTTGGAGACCATTTCATATTACCCTTTGATACTTCATCTGGCAAGATTTTGCCTTTAGGGTACTCAGGGTTTAAAGTCTGTTCTTTCCTGGCTCCATAGTAGTTATCTGTGCTCAGAGCTCTTTTGACTTTTCTGTTAAGGTTGAGGTCTGCTCTTAGGGCAAAGGGGAGATTGTCTCAAGCTTCCTCTATAAGCAACAGGAGCTTCACATTGTGCTAGTGCTGGTGCTGCTGGCTTCCTGGAGGAGCATGACCAAGTCCCCCTTGTTATGCTGGGGTTCAGTTTCCGAACCAGGACAGAGTATCCAATACTTCTGTATTTTGGCTAAGAGCCTCAGGCTAGATTCCCTGTTAGAGACCTTTTCACACTGGGCCTCCCTTTGTTGCACCTGCATTAGGCAACATCCTCCCTTCCTTCCTCCCCAAATTGAGAAAGACCTTTCCAAGATATTTTTTGCTGAAAATTTGTTACACTTTAAATATTTGTGGGTCTGTCACTCCAAAATTCATTCAGAGGCTTTATCTGTTATTGATTCTGAGGGAAACCAGGAAGAACCCGGGCAAAGATCTACCTATTCTCCACCATCTTGGCTTGTTCCCACAGATTATTTCTTGAATTATTGTGTCAAGGGTTTTTTTAATCACAGATTTCAGGGAGTTCATTTATTCTTATATTTTTCTCTTCTTAATCTGTTTTCTAGATCCTTTGTTTTCTTATCCATTACTTGTTTTCTTTCTTATCTGTGTGTACACGTGGTAAGAGTTTAATAATTTTGTATTGAATGACTGACAAAGAATTGGAAAATATAAGTATGCCCCATAAGAAAGACACTTTTATCCTCATTTTACAAATGAGAAAATAGTCTACTGCTTAATAGAACAATAAAGCATGAATGCTTTATGAGTGTTTTCCTGACAGCAGCCATGAGGCTGGAAGTTTAAAAATACTGTTAGTTGTTTTGTTTTGTTTTCAGACAGAGACAATTCAGGCACAGAGAATGATTAAGAGAATTTACCCAAGTAGTCAATTTGTTCCACAAAGGACTCAAACTTGGAAAACTGACATTCAGAATGCTGAATTTTTTCAAAGATGAAGAAATAGGCCATTATCACCATTCTGAACAGTATAGCATGGGTTTTGAGTTTTAAATCATGATTGCCTTCTGAGCATGAGGAAAATGTAGTTAAATAAACGCTTAAACTGGGGAAACTGAGACTCATATACTGATTTTCAAAGGCCACATGGTTAACAAATGATAGATACAGAGCTGTAATTCTCCTGTACTAGTAATCTTCCCCTACACCTTTTCAGCTGAGGCCCACAGGATTTTTATGAATCATCCATAACTGAAGAAAGACACCAGAAAAAAGTCACAGAAAAAGTTGTGGTAGGGGCCTCACTGAAATAATTAAAAAAACAACAAAAAATTTTAAAAGCACCCCCCCCTTACCTGTGGGATGGACTTTTAGTAGTCTTCTCTACCAAAAAATTTGCTTGGGAAGCCCAATCAATAATCTTTGATTAAACATTAACTCTGTGACAAGCATTGTACTACATCATTGGGATTAAAAAGAAAGGCCAAACATATGGTAGCTGCCTTCAAGGCATTTCCATTCTAATGAGGAAACCAACATGAAAATAATTGTGTACCTAGAAATAATATAGCCAAGTAGCTGGAATGTAATCTCAGAGGAAAGGCAGCATCGGTGACACAAGTCCAGAGTGCAGAGTGGAGATGACTGGGAAAGGTATCCTGTAGAAGGTAAGATTTGAGCTGACTCTGGGAAGAAGAATCTTAAAACAGAGAAGGAAATGGATAGAGAAGAGGAGGAAGACCATTTTAGGAAAGAGGACTGTCACTGAAAAAAAACAGAGAATCAGGAGATGGCATATTGTATGGAAGGAACAGCAAGTAGACAGATGGTAGCTTGTTTGTAAAGTGCCTAAAAGGAAGGAAAGCTTATGATTGGAAAGACAGGAAAAGGGTAGGGCTGTGTAGGACTTTTAATGCCATGATCTGTTGGGTAATCCTGGAGGATTAGTGACACAATCTAAAGGCTTGAGAAGAAGGAAGAGATGGGATCACAGATGTAAAAAACCTGCAATAAAGACATTTTGAAGTTTGCAGTCAGGTCAAGACTGGACAGGGTGAGGGCTTGGAGGTGAGGAAAGGGACTGGGGAAGAGGGTATGAAAAGGATTGGAATTGCCAAAGTAGGAAAGTGAATAAATGTAAAATCCTTGCCTTGTTGAATGAGCATCCATTTGAGATCACATCACAAAATTGTAGTGGTCAGACCCAGCCAATAGGATTTCATGAGTTGTCTCCATCTTTGTTCAGTAGCATGTGAATTGTTGAGAAAGAAGCAGAAGGTTGTTTTCATTTAAGAATGGAGTTGGCAAGGCATAATCACCATAAGACAAGGACACAAGGTACTGGGATGCAAGGGATGCTATAACCCTAACCTACCATTAGCTGATATCATATTTGTAAAGATGACCAAAAAGAGAAAATAGCAACTGTATGAGGAGCTGTGGCAAGACAGGCACACTAATGATTTGTTAGAGAGCTACAAACTGAACGAACTATTATTGAAAGGGTTTTGGAACTATAACCTTTATTATCTCTCAACAAATGATTCAAAAATCTTTATTTCTCCATCATCTGTGCATCTATCTATAATCTATCTATTCTTTGTGTCTATATGAATCTATTTTTGCATCTATTCATATCTATATTTGCATCTAGATCCATATCTATTTATATAAATATTAATACAGATAAAGAGAAAGAGATAATAGAGATATACATATAGCTATATTGAGCCCTCTTCTGTAGCCTAATGTCTATTGTTGCATCAGCAACTGACTCTTGGATATCTTAAACTGGATGTTCCATAGGCATGTAGACATCTCCAACTGAATGTATCAGGAATGAATTCATTTTCTTTCCCTTAAAACCCTCCTTTGTTACCAAGTTCCCTAATGTTATTAGTTATCACCATCTTTCTAGGAACTCGGATTTGAATTCTCTGTGTTATTCTCAACACCTTACTCTCAGTTACTCAACATATGAAATCTGTTTTTTAACCCTACTCATGTAATTTTCTCCCTTCACAATAGATATCTTAGTCACCTTCTTCTCACTAGCTGACCCCAACTAGGGCTTATAGGTCTTTCTATTTCATGACTTTGGCTACTTATTAATTGATTAATCTCCCAGGCTCATCTCTTCTCCACTCCAATTGACTTTATATTTAGCTGCTAATATGATCCTTCTAAAGCACAGATATGACCATGTAAATCCAGAAGACAGAAAAACTAATGGCTTCCTATTACATGCAATTGGGTTTATCAAACACTAGACTGCTATAGTTATTGCCTGGTTTGTCCTGTGATCCTATCCCATTCCACTGATCAACTACTCTCTTTCTTAGCCAATACCAAATGGTTTTGATGACCGCTGCTTTATAATATAGTTTTAGATCTGGTACAGCAAGACCACCCTCATCAGCTTTTTTTTTTTCCATTAATTCCCTTGAAATTCTTGATCTTTTGTTCTTCCAAATGAACTTTGCTACTATTTTTTCTAGATCTGTAAAATAATTTCTTGGGAGTTTGATTGGTATGGCACTAAATAAGTAAATTAGCTTGGATAGTACATCATTTTTATTATATTCGCTCAGCCTACCCATGAGCACTTGATGTTTTTCCAACTGATTAAGTCTGCATTATTTGTGTGGAAAGTGTTTTGTAGTTTAGTTTGTATAGTTGCTGACTTTTCCTTGGCAGGTAGATTCCCAAATATTTTATTCTATCAACAGTTATTTTGAATGGAATTTCTTTTTGTTATCTTCTGCTGCTGAACTTTGTTGGTAATATATAAAAATGCTGCTGATTGATATGGATTTATTTTGTATCCTGCAACTTTGCTGAAGTTGTGAATTGTTTCTAGCAGTTTTTTAGTTGAGTCTCTAGGGTATGTGTCTCTGTGCTTTAGATGTGTTTCTTGTAACAGCATCTTGTTGGATTCTGGCTTTTAATCCAGTCTGCTATGCACTTCCGTTTTATGGGAGAGTTCATCCATTCACATTCACAGTTAAAATAACTAATTTTGTATTTCCTGCCATTTTATTTACCCAAAGTTATGTTTTACTCTTTCCTTTCCTCTTTCTCCCTTCCTCCCTTCCCAGTATTTTGCTTTTGATGACCACCTCCCTCAAACAGTTTTCCCCCCTTTATAGCCCCCTCCCCCTTTTTTACACCTTTCCCCTAATCCTTCTATTTTCTCTTCTATTAGTCTCTCTTTTCCTCCTTTCCCTCCCACTTCCCTATAAGGAGGGACAAGTTTCTCTTTGAAATCAAATGTATCTGATATACTCTTTTAGAGCCCAATCTGATGAGAGTAAGATTCACACAATGCTCATCCCCTTCCCTTCTTTCCCTCAATTATATTAGATTTTCTTTGCCTCTTCATGAGATTTTATCTTATTTTTACTTCCTCTTTTTAAACCTTATTTTACCTCCTTTTCCCTCTTTTCCCCAATATGATAACCCTTCCACCTCTAGTTTCTTTTTCATATTATCAAAATAAAATCAAATTATACCCCCATTTTTTAAATATACCCATAGTAGAAATATAGTTCTCAAGAGTTCTTTCCTTTTTACCTTTTTATGTTTCTCTTGAGTTCTGTGTTTGGAGGCCAAATTTTTTGGTCTTTTCATTAGAAATAGGTGAAATTCACCTATATCATTAAATGTCCATCTTCTTCCCTGGAAGATAATGCTCATTCTAGCTGAATAGCTTATTCTTGGCTTTAATCTAAATTCCTTTGCCTTTTGGAATATCTGGTTCCAGGTCCTTTCAATCTTTTAATGTGGAGGCTGACTGAGCTTGTGTGATTCTAATTACAGTTCCTCGGTATTTGAATTGTTTCTTTCTGGCTGCTTGCAATATCTTTCCTTGGTGAAATAGTCCTGAAATTTAGCCACAACATTCCTTGTGGTTTTAATTTTGGGGTCTCTTTCAGGAGGAGATGGGTGAATTCTTGCGATTGTGATTTTACCTTCTGATTCTACAACCACAGGGCAGTTTTGTTTCATGATTTCCTGGAAGATAGTGTCTAGATTCTTTTTTTCATCGTGGCTTTCAGGAAGTCCAATAATACTTAAATTGTCTCTCCTAGATCTATTTTCCATATCAATTGTTTTTCCTAGGAGATATTTCATATTTTCTTCTATTTTTTCATTTTTTTGTTTTTGTTTGCCTGATTCTTGAAGTCTTATTGAGTGATTCACTTCCATTTGTTCAATTCTAATTTTTAATGTATTATTTTCTTCAGTTACCTTTTTTAGCTCCTTTTGTAACTGGCCAATTGAATTTTTTTGTTCATTGCAGTCTTTTTCTATTTTACCAATTTTCTTTTTCAGTGAAGTGGTATCTTTTTCCATTTCACCAATTTTGTTGTTCAGTCAATTGGTGTCTTTTTCATATCTCTTTTGTAGGGCATTATATCCTTCTTGCAATGATCTCATTTCATTTCCTCATTTTTCTTCTAACTCTGTTTTGAAATTCTTTATGCAATCTTCCAGGAAAGCCAAGCTCTTCTAGGAATGTGATGTACTCCTAAGATTTGGGGAAGCTTTGACTCCAGAACCAATTTAGAGGCTTAATCTGCTGTTGGTTTGACAGGTCAGAGGAGGTCACAGAGAGTCATATCTTCACTCCACCATGTTGGCTCTGCCCCTCCCTCTATCCTCCATTAGAATGTGAGTTTCTCGATTGCAGAAACTTTGTTGTATTTTGCCCTCCTATCATTAGAGTTTGGCACATGGTAAAGAGATGATTACTTATTGACTGGCAAACAAAAACTAAAAGGTATTCATCAATTGAGAATGTTTGAACAAATGATGACAAAAATATAATGAAATGTTATTGCTCAGGAAGAAATTAGGAAAAAGAGAGTTTTAGAGAAACCAGAAATACATTTTTATGAGTTGATACAAATTGAATTGAGTAGTACCAAAGGAAATATTTAGAATTTAGAATATTTCAAAAGGAAAAATAGAATCATTGTCAAGGCAAACATTTGTGAAAAGTTTCAGAAATTTGCTCACTGAGATTACCAACCAAGGATACAAATAACAAAAGATGAAGAATGTTACATCTGCATGGAATGAAGAAAAATTCAGTATGTAGAATGAGACATAGATATGGTCACAAAGTGGAGTTATTTTGCTTTGTCTAGATATATTTGTTACAATCCTTTTGTTTTTCATCTTTCCCCAAAGGTCAAAGTTTGTGATGGGTATGGTGAGTTGTAAGGATAAGGGGATGAAGTTAGATAGGACAAAGAATTAGAAGCATCTCTATGAAAAAGAAGAAAAATGGGTCACGAATATTTTGTCAAAGGTACAGAAGCTAAGAGAAGGAAATTCAAAACAAAATAATAAGAATTTCTTTTAAAGGGCATGGATTAAGTTATTTATATAAATAAAAGTAAAAGCACGTTATATATACACTTAGGATCTGATGGTTCATTTATAATTGACATATGCTCTAAAAATGTTTATTTTTTTTAATTAGCCATAGTATGAAAATTTTTAAAGGAAAAAAGAAAAAAACCTTAGGGGCATGTTGGGGATAATTCATAACTCTAGAAAGGGAAGTAGGGCATAGGTACCACTTTGGCAGTCTTTGGGACTGAACAAACATGAATTCCATGCAAGAGGCAAGAGACTTTATATTTTCTTGTTGGTAGTTTCCCTGTATCTGATTGAGAAATACTCAGAATCTTGGTCTTTAAAGCTGTAGTAAGAAAAATTGCATGGTGTTTTCAGGGTACACTATTTCTTTTGCTTGGTTGTGTCCATATGATTTTGGTACATTTAAGTAATGAAGTTTTAGTAGAAACATGGCCTAGTGTTGCAGTTTGCTCTGTTTTTTCACCTCAATTGATTGATTGTGGCATATTTAGGGGGTCAAATTTTAGAAGAGAGATATTGAGGTATTCATGATGACTCAGATGGTTAAAGTCACTGAAACAACTCTCAGCCCTGATATAATTGTGGGCTGATTTTCTAGCTCTGATGGAAGCTTATCCCTGTAACCGGAGCCTGGTGGAAATCTGGCTCATTTGTTGGTCTCTTGTGGTACAGCTCTTCTCTTTGAAAATGGATAATCACAGCGGTAGTCCAAGTGTGAAGAATAATACTGAGTCCACCGTACCAAATTTGGAAAATCTGAAAAAACCTCATTTTTTCCACTTGGCCATGGTCCAAAGTCTGGTGGTGTTAATTGTAGAGCTGCAATTACTCTGGCCACTGGGTCAGGCTTCAATGTAGGTATAAATGTAGTAGTTTCATATTCTCTTTTCTCTTTTTTCCCACTTTGCTATGGTCCAAAGACTGGTGATGATGGTAGAGCTGTTCCTTGTCTGTCCATTGTGCTGGCTTGTGGGATTCCAGGGACAACTTTGGTCTTTTGTACATTTAAAAATGGGGTATCAGCCTGGTGATTCTCTTCTATATGATGATCAGTCTGGAGTCTTCCAGACTTGTCCACATCTTGACTGTGACTGCATATAGGCTTTATTGTCAGCAAAACTCGTTAATGAGAAGTCTGGCATATTGTAGGACTTGCTGAGGGGCATCAAATGTTTTGGAATCCCCTTGTCATCGACAGCCAATGGATTCTGATGATGATAGGGCAAGTGCATTGCAGTGGGCTGTTGTTTGCTACATGTCCGAGGTATGGGATGGTTGAAATCAGAGATCAGATCAGCCCTGGAATGCTGTTCCCATTGTCTGCATAGTGGTAGTATTTGATTATTCCTGGAAACTGAAAATAGTCTCTTCTTTACTTTGTCCAGACAATTTTTTGGTGAGATCTTAACCAGAGTTTCTAATGAAGAAGAAACAGTGAAAGTGAGACCAGTAAAATGCTGCCCCTCTGTTTGTGGATGGGACAGGTAGCTATAGAATTAGATCCGATGGGAAGGATATTAAACAACAATGATTCTTTACTTCTTTTTACTACTTCATCATTTTCAAAGGACTTTATCATCTTTTATGAAATTACAAAAGTGCCCTATCATAAACAAAGCATTTATTATTATCCTTATTTCACAAAGGAGAAAATAGGCTATAATCTTTATAAAACAGTTAAACTTGAATGCATTATAAGTGCTTTCTAAACAATAATTGTGAATCAAAAGAGCTTAAATAACATCATTTGTCTTTTCTCCAGATGAGGAAAATTGAAATGCAAAGAATGATCAAGAAATTTGTAAAAATAGACATTTAGCTCCACTAGGACTCAACTGGAGAAACTGAGATTCAGTGTGCTTAATCAATTCATAGAAGAAGAGATAAGCCATAATCACCCTTCTAAATAGTACAATTTAGGCTTTTCCAGAAATATGCTTTCCTGAAAATGCCACCAATCAGGGAATTTTAAGTCATTTGAGGATGAGGAAACTTTAGGCACAGAGAACAATTTAAGAGATGACATGCCAAAGTAGTCAATATGATAAACTAGGAGACCCAATCCTATGAAATTAAGATTTAGAATGCTTAACTAACTTTCCCAAGTCAACATGGTTAATAAATGGAAGACATAGATAGAACTAGATTTTGTCTGCTGGATCAGGATTTCTTCCCCTACATCTTCCTAGTCTGAGAACAATAGGACTTTGAGGATCATTAATGACAGAAGGAAAATATCAAACAAATAATTCTGAAAGAGATGTGATGGAATATATTTGAAATAACTAGAGGGAGAACAAAAAAACTTCTTACCTACTGGATGTACCTTTATTCTTCTTCTTATCATTTTCTTCTTATCAAATGATTTCCTTGAGAAAATAATGTTAATAAAAACATGCAAAAAACAAACAAACAAAGCAACCAAACCCTAGCTCCCAATTATTTCCTAAAAAAAAAAAAACAAAGCAAAAACCTTCTTCATCTAATAAATAGCCTTTACGTCAATCCTCCCCTGGCCAGGACTTTCTTTACAATCTGCTTCCTCTCTTGTTCCATTCTGGGTATAATGTTTTCATTTATTGATGAGTTTTTCATATATGCAACTTAGAACCAGCCACAATACACTTAGAAAAAATACCACTATTAGTCATTGACCTTACAGGAACTACCCCTTTTTTTCACCACCCGCATACCACTAACTCCCAAGACATTGCCCCCATCCCCTCACAATTACTAAAATTTTATTTTGGTCATTTACATGGGCATATGAAAGGACTGATAAAGGGAACAGTGTCACCTCCTTTTGCTTTGATTAAAAGATTCCTCCCCTTGAACATGTGACATTCTAAAGGCAGGATTTTTAATATCACCCAGTTCTTTCAGATCCGACTCTCTTAGATCAGTGTCTCTATTCCTGACTGCCTGAATGACAAGTTCCCCAGGGTCATCACTATGTGGTTTCATGATGCCTGCCATAAAATTCCACAGGCTCAAGACCCAAACTCAAACAACAGTGTTGCACCTACAAACCAAAGTAAATTTTTTTTATAATGTATGTATTCACCCTTTAAATTCAAGGGTAAAAGAATTAATTTTGGTATATTGTTGTGTTTTGTGGTATTCCTATAGTCAAGCTGAACTCTGGTCTAGAACAGCTACATTTTCTTCTAAGCCTCATTTATTCCATTTTCTTATTTGATTGAGGATTTGCACAGGGGTTACAACAATGCATTCTTCTGAACAGCCCAAACCATTCCAAAGAACCTCTGACTTAGTAGAGATTGAACAGAAAGAAGCAGGAATTTCAAATGTCCCAAGATCTCCAATAATCTTTCAACAAGTTCAGTTATCTAAACTGAATTGTGTAAATTAAGCTTGTCAAGAAAGAACTTCTCTAATTTGTGGAAATAAAGAGATGCAATCCCTAATAGAAACTAAGTAACTGAAAGTAATAAATGTCTTCTGAAAATTAGAGAAGCAGAGAGGGAAAGAGAGAGGGGGAAGGGAGGGAAGGGAAGAGAGAAAGAAAGAGAGAGAGACAGGGAGACACAGAGAGAGAGAGACAGAGAGGAGGGAAGGAGAGAGGAAGGGAGGAAGGGAGGGAGATATCCTAGGATACAGGAAAAAAACAAGACAAGCTTCTTCATAGACATTGGAACAATTTCTTGTCTCTGATAGAGGACACAATATCCCCTTGATATCAAAGAGGGGCAAATCACTTTGATCACCTGGAACTATATGATAAGTGAGAGGCCTTAAAAGAAATGAGCAATCTCAAATTCTGGGCACTTGTAGTTTCAAAATAAAAATACAGGCAAACTACTAATAAACTTAACATGCTTGGACTTGAAATTGTATAAAAAATATAAAAATCCTTTTGGTCTTCACAAACAATTAAACCTGCTTTTTCTCAATATCCTTTAATCACAAGACACAGTATATATATGTATATATATATATATATATATATTTAAAAACCATAAAACATGTTTTTTTTTTCCTTCTTGAGGACATATCCCCACTGCTATGTTATTAGGGCTGGTAGGATGTATGCAGAGCTAGGTTTGGCATTGAGACATCATCTAGCCCAAACTTTGTTCATAAAGAAGACTTAATTTTTGACAAGAAATTAATTTGTAGGGGGCAGCTAGGTAGTGCAGTGGATAGAGCACCAGCCCTGAAGTCAGGAAGACCTGAGTTCAAATCTGACCTGAGACACTTAACACGTCCTAGCTGTGTGATCTTGGGCAAGTCACTTAACTCCAATTGCCTCAGCAAAAAAGCAAAAAAAAATTAATTTGTAGCTTCATTTTCATTGGGTTGGAGTAAAGAATCTGCAGTTCTATCTTTGGGTCTGGTGAGCTAATGTTAAATCCTGAGGGAGTATCCCTAGAAAAAATCCTTTCTCTGTCTATCTGTCTGAGACTGACTTTATTTCTCCTCTCCGCTTTCACTCAGTGTTGTGTATAATATTTATCTATCCAACAGAAGTATTATCATATGTGTATTGTATATAATTATTAAATGTGTATTATATATAATTTATATGTACTTTTATATGTACTAAAGATCATATATATATATATATAATTTGAAAATCCTCCTTTTTAAAGTATACTAAAGCTAAAATGAAATATCAGAACTAAAGTTGTTAATTGTTCTCTCTAAAATCTGCCAATATACCTCACCAATATACAACCTTCCTAACCTTTAGGGAATACCCAATCCTTTTAGGGCTCAAGAGCAAGATTTCCCCAATCCAGATTTATGAAAGAGACTAATAAAATCTCAAGCATGTTCCATGAATTGACAACTCTCTGAAAACAGTATTTTCACTAACAACTGATATTTATGTACTGAGAGTGGAAATGCACCTTACATACACTAGATCTCTATTGTTTTTCACAACAACTCTGGAAGATTCTATTACTGTTGCCATTTTACTATAAGGAAATCAAAGCATAGAAAAAGTTAAAGGAATTCTCATGATCAAATTTTTTTTAAAGTTTCAGACTTTCCTTTACCTATTCTTGACACCAAAACAATCTATACCATTTGATTTCTAGGTACCTACCCTGTACACATATTTTTCTGACTCCTTTTACACCTGCATAGAGCTAGTACCATGGGACTATTTACTTTCTCACTTGACTTCATGACCAGGTTAGAATCAGGATATTTCCTAGACTCCCTAAAGCAAAATTGTTCAATCCAATTACAACTACAAAGTTGTAATAACTATAAGTTTCCTCTTTAGAGAAAGGCTAAGGGCTATAGAGTCAGACCCACATAAAAATAATGAAAGGAAGAGTAAACTCAATTTAGCTCTCTCTCTCCTGGGATACAGAGATACAAGGGACTTTTCTTGGAATCCTTCCTCACATTAAAGGGAAATTGCTTTGTGCTCTCATAAAGAGCACTGAAGCCATTTTCAGATGTCACCTCCCTAGTTGTTTCCTCTACTTTCCCAGCACAGGCTCCTTGCTTCCTGGTTTTCTCTTCCACTTCTAGAAAGGATGAATTCAGAGACTGTCCTCCCTAACCTCCTCCTTAGTGAAAAGTATCTGGGGCTACAATGAATTGAAGCTTGGCCACTATATAAAGAATAGATTGGAATACAGAGACTTGAGGCAGGAAGTTAATGAAGATTTGAAGTGGGATGGTAGTTGTGTATTTGAAGAAAAGGGGGCCCTTATTAAAGAAGTGTAAATGGCAAGATTAGGCAATTAATTAGATATGAGGAATGAGAAGTCAAAGATGACACTGAAGTTGTGAATGCTTGTGATTTAGAAGATACTTGAGTTTTTATGTGTCATGGACTCTCCCCACTTACCAACTCATTCCACACTACTTTGGCTGCTTAGTAAAGTCTAAAGAACCCTTCCCAGTATTATAATTTTAGATACTTGAAATGAAATACATAGTTTCCAAGGATTATGCTGAAATATAGCTGTCAGAGTAATTTTTGAAACATGTTCACAAAATTAAGGTGAAGAATCTCTGAATTAAGACAATAATATTTTGAACAAAAAATTAGGAAAACATTTTAAACTGGGGAAAAGATGAAAATTCTAACAGGTTAAGTTTAAGATACCAGTTGGTTAATCTTGAAACATAGATTCTTCCTCCCACCACCTAATGTAAGAGATCAATTCAGAGAATTTTCTCTGTATTATGAGTTTACAAGACATGCCGAAAGATAACTTCTCAGAACCCCTAATGTAAGGCTCGTTCCTAACTTTTTGTGTGTCTTAGAACCCTTTGGTAGTCTGGTGAAGCCCATTCATACCCTTCCATAATAATATTTTAAATACACAAAAATACAAATATCAAATATATTAATACATTATATAAAATATAAAATATTTAAAAAATTAAAAATAAACCGATTATATTGAAATATAGTTATTTAATGATAAAACAAGTTTGTGAAAAGAAGATTTAGAATCCCTTATCTAATTTAATAGGACCTGAAGACTGCTATGCTACTAGGCTGACTAGGCTGAACTCTAAAACAATTCTTATCCCATTTATTCCTGGGAACTTCTGATGACCCCAACCTTCCATGTGAACTTTTCTTTTTGCACGAAGCTGGTATTTCTGATCTTCTTACCTGTAAGACTTTTAAGATGACCAGCAAACAGGGTATTTCAAAGACTCCTAAAATCAGTAATCATAAGCAAATTTACTTCCATCTTGTATTCTCAGCATCTACAAAGCTTCATCAGTAGAGGAAATAAGGGAACTGAAAGCCTAATAACAATAAAATCAGGAAGCTGAGAATGATAGCACTATCTCCTGGGAGAACCGTGTCCCAGGATGCAAAGGAAACAGATGTTCTTCCTAAAATATCTATAACATGGCTGAGAGCTTCTGCTTGTGTCCCAGGTCAGAGAGCTGAGGACTCCTTGACATCAGAATACACCAATTGTCTTTTTACATCCCAGGGTCACAGTTGCCCTATTTATATTCATCTTTAGGGTACACATCACTGGGACAGGGGAGCTTAAAGATTATGTCCTATGGGCAGCATTCCTAAAAGAACATGAACAGCTTTTCCTCATGCTCATGAATACTGTTTGCTGTTGGTTACCCTACCCTTTAGCCTACACTTCAGTAGATTTAGAAAGTATAAAACTTCTTAATGCAGAAACTCTTGAACTTAAAGGAAAAATAATACCCAGGTCATAGGCATATAAGAGGAATTTTGTGGGAGTCTTATTCCTAAGAGATTTTCTATCTATGTTAATGGAAGAAAGGTGATTCAAGAATATGATATATGATTTTCCTCCTAATTAGGCACTGAACCCATAGATCCATCTTTGGAATTTGTGAAAAAGAAATAATACAAAAAGATAGCCTAGCCAAATATTTCAATACTTTACTTTTTTATCATCATTATCTCCTCTTCTCCTTATTGGAAAACTCGAATCTTCATCATCTTCCATAACTACCCTACTCCTATGTTTATATTGCTTGAAACTAACCATCTACCTGAACCTGCATCTAATAGCTTTAATATAGAATTATCAATAGTCAAGAGGACAGGGATATTCTCAATTCATTAAACATTTATTAAATGCCTAGTGTGTTCCAGGCACAGTACTAAGCACTGGAAATAAAAAAGAAAGGAAAAAGATAGTCCCTGTCCTTAAGTAACAGGATAATGGAGGAGACAACATGCAAACAAATAAATACAAAACCCAGGAAAAATAGGAAATAATTAAAAGAGGGAAAACTCTGGAATTAAAAGAAGTTTGGGAATACTTCTTATAGGAGGTGGCATTTTAGTTTTTACTGAAAGGAATCCAGGAAAGTTTGTAGTTAGACTAGACATAGGGGACAGCCAGAGAAAATACCTCAAACTGAGAGATGCAATATTTTGTTAGTGGAATGACCAAAAGGCCAGTGTCATTGCACTCCAGTAGGTATTAGTCTTTGTTCTTGAAGAGGACCATGACATCGGGGAAGTGATGCCCTGGCAATGGCAGTGAATTATATTTGTGAGGTAAGGCTATGCAAAGTCACCAGTCTCTTTATATTCTAGAATCATCTGGGTTGGTGGCAAGATATTGACCAGGATATCAGCAGGAGACCTCTTACTTTATAAGCTAAGGCTTTTTTTTAGACTTTAGTAAGTTTAGTAAGTCTGGAAAGGTAGCAGGGGGCTAGGTTATAGAGAGCTTCGAATGCCAAACACAGCATTTTGTATTTGCTCCTGGTGGCAATAGGTATAGTGAGAAGCACCTAGGTGCTCTCAAATCAAATTTGTATTTCATGATGCACAAATAATAGAATTCAGAAAAATTCACTCTGATGGGAGAAAGGACCTATTACTAGCATTTTTGGGGATTGGAATTTCAGAGCTGAAAAGGATCTTGGAGGTTATCCAGTACAACTTACATTCTTTCTCCTAGGCTAGGGTCTTAGGTGAAGTCCCCTGCAGTACAGCATTTGGGAAGGGAGATAGTACTTTTAATCAATTTGTCTCTGTTGCCTTTCCTCTCAGGTTCTACTTACACCTGTCTAGTTTGGCTTCCAATATTTTAATATTATAGGACAGTTCATCCCATTAACATTCACAATTATGATTATCAGCTGTGTATTTCCCTTCATCCTTTTTTCTCCCCTGTATATATATATACACACACACACACATATATATATATATGTATATTTTTTCCTCTTTCTGCATGTCCCTCCTCATTAGTGCTTTATTTTTTTTTAATTTGCAAAACATATGTATGGGTAATTCTTCAACATTAACCCTTACAAAGCTTTCTGTTACAAATTTTTCCTCCCTACTCCCCACTCCTTCCGTAGATGGCAGGATATCCACTACATGATAATTATGTTAAAATACTTGACAAATCGAATATATGTATATATATTTCCATACTTATCATTGCTGTACAAGAAAAATATCTACAAGAAAGAAAAATCAGATAAAGGAAACAAAATGCAAGCAAACATCAATCGAGAGCATGAAAATGTTATGTTGTGGTCCACATTTCACATCCCTCTCTCTGGGTGTATATTGCTTTCTTCAGTGAACAATTGGAAGTGGTTTGAAACATTTCATTGTTGAAGAGAGCCATGTCCATCAGAATTGATCATCTTATAGTCTTGTCATTGCCTTGTATAATGATCTCCTGGTTCTGCTCATTTCACTCAGCATCAGTTCATGTAAGTCTCTCCAGGCCTCTCTGAAACCGTCTTCTGGTCATTTCTTACAGAACAATAATATTCCATAATATTCATATACCATAATTTATTCAGCTATTCTCCAATTGATGGGCATCTGTTCAGTTTCCAGTTTCTAGCCACTACAAAAAGGGCTGCCACAAACATTCTTGCACATGGGGGGCCCTTTCCTTCCTTTATGATTTCTTTCGGATATAAGCCCAATAGAAACGCTGCTGGGTCAAAAGGTATGCACAGTTTGATAACTTTTTGAGCAGCTCCAAATTGCTCTCCAGAATGGCTGGATCCGTTCACAGCTCCACCAACAATGCATCAGTGTCCCAGCCTTCCCACATCCCCTCCAACATCCGTCATTATCTTTTTCTGTCATTTTAGCCAATCTAACAGGTGTGTACTGGTACCTCGGGGTTGTCTTACTTTGCATTTCTCTGATCAATAGTGATTTGGAGCACCTTTTCATATGACTAGAAATAGTTTTAATTTCATCCTCTCAAAATTGTCTGTTCATAACTTTTGGTCATTTATCAATTGGAGAGTGGCTTGAATTCTTATAAATATGAGATAATTCTCTATATATTTTAGAAATGAGACCTTTATCAGAACCCTTAAATGTAAAGATGATTTCCCAATTTATTGCTTCCCTCCTAATCTTGACTGCGTTGGTTTTGTTTGTACAAAACCTTTTTAACTTAATATAGTCAAAGTTATCTATCAATTAAGAGTTCAATTAAGAGTTCCAGTTCTTCTTTGGACATAAATTTATTCCATCTCCATAGGTGTGAGAGGTAAACTATATTACATTCCTCTAATTTACTTATAGTATCACTCTTTATATCCAGATCATGAACCCATTTAGATCTTATCTTGGTATGTGGTGTTAGATGTGGGCCAAGACCTAATTTCTTCCTCACTAGTTTCTAATTTTCCCAGCAGCTTTTGTCATATAGTACTTATCCAGGAAGCTGGGGTCTTTGGGTTTATCAAACATTAGATTGCTATAGTTATTGCTTAGTTTGTCCTGTGATTCTATCCTATGCCACTGATCGACTAGTCTATTTCTTAGCCAGTACCAAATGGTTTTGATGACCGCTGCTTTATAATATAGTTTTACATCTGATACAGCAAGTCCACCATCATCAGCCTTTTTTTCATTAATTCTCTTGAAGCTCTTGACCTTTTGTTCTTCCAAATGAATTTTGCTACTATTTTTTCTAGATCTATAAAATAATTTCTTGGGAGTTTTATTGGTATGGCATAAATAAGTAAATTAGTTTGGGTAGTATTGTCATTTTTATTATATTCACTCGGCCTACCCATGAGCATTTTATGTTTTTACAATTCACGATTTTATTTGTGTGGAGAGTGTTTTATAGTTTAGTTCATATAGTTCCTGACTTTTCCTTGGTAGATTCCCAAATATTTTATAATATCATCCGTTATTTTGAATGGAATTTCTTTTTGTATCTCTTGCTGCTGAACTTTATTGGTAATATATAAAAATGCTGATGATTTATGTGGATTTATTTTGTATCCTGCAACTTTGCTAAAGTTGTGAATTGTTCCTAGTAATTTTTTAGTCAAGTTTCTAGGGTTCTCTAAGTATACCATCATGTCATCTGCAAAGAGTGATAATTTGGTTTCCTCATTACCTACTCTAATTCCTTTAATCTCTTTTTCTTCTCTTACTGC